>JACXGK010003070.1:0-48046 GCA_016801125.1 Novumbra hubbsi | reverse complement strand
TCATCATAGCCTACATCTCTTTGTCTCCTCATTCTCTTTGTCATCATAGCCTCCATCTCTGTCTCCTCATTCTCTGTCATCATAGCCTCAATCTCTGTCTCCTCATTCTCTTTCTCATCTTAGCCTCCACATTCTCTTTCTCATCATAGCCTCCATCTGTCTCCTCATTCTCTTTCTCATCTTAGCCTCCTCATTCTCTTTCATCTTAGCCTCCATCTCCGTCTCCTCATTCTCTTCCTCATTTTAGCCTCCATCTCTGTCTCCTCATTCTTTCTCATCATAGCCTCCATCTCTTTGCCTCCTCATTCTCAGCCTCATCGCAGCCTCCATCGCTTTGTCTCCACATTTTCAGCCTCACAGAAGCCTACATCTCTTTGTCTCGTAAGTACAAGTGTCTCCTGTGGCTGCTTTCAGATGCAAACAGAAGTGACCTTACCTCGTCCATTTGTTAGCATGTGTGCATGAGTAAAAATACACATTGTCTGTAAAAGCATGTTTATTGAACGTGTCAATTTGGCTGTTATGATAAAATGACCAATGAACACAAAGAAAAATGTGCAGAACCTCCTTGCATTCCCATGTAGAAAAGGAACAATGTCTTTGGCCCGATGCCCACATTCACAAGACATCAGTCTGGTCATTTAACAGGTCAGTTTAGCGTACACTGTGTTACCTACATCTTCTCCTTCACACGCCTTTGACTGAGGAACATTCAACGCATTGAGAGTAGCAGTTGTTTACTCAACAAAACAAGGTTACTTAAGCTATCACAAAAATGCGGAAAAACTAAAACACTAATGATTGTTAACTGCTATTTTGACAGACTTTTAAGTATCTAGTCAGTTTACAATTGCATTAAAGAATATTAGAATTCACCATTGACTAATAAGTGGTTCAAAAGCTTTACAATTTCATTATATGAGTTAACAAAAGGCATTTCTTGGATAAAATAAATTACCCTTATAGTACCACAAATACAGAATGTTGTATTTTTTCTTTTTAGAAAATAAATACATATTGAAATCACCTGCTCTAAGGCATCTGATTATGAGCCTGGATGTGTGGATAAAAACATAAAACAAGCACACCAACATCCTCAATATACCCAGGGTTAAACAGAATATCTAAACAGTCTAGTGACATTAATGCTGCGCAAGAAGCACCATATTGTCTCACTCACTGTAACAACAATTATTAAACTGTTAGTCTTGCTGATATAGTTGATATGTATTCAGTTTATGAAGGGGACGGTGACACAAATGTCTGTGCTTTGTAAGTGGATGTAACTGATTTCAATAAGTATTTTCCCAGATATACAGCACAATCCAAATGATGACTCTTGAGAACCATTCGGCCTGTACTACGGTATAACAGTGGTGCCAAGGTATTACTCAAGGTATTCCTAAACCTAACCCTCACAAACTTACTGCGGTTTATTGGGGGAAGAAAATTAAGAAATATTTCCACGAATAGCATGTGTGACATGAAATAAAACAGTTAAAGGGGAATAACAGCACGTTATTGTTAGAACAGCTTTCGGGAAAATCAACTGATAGAGATGCTCTTCCATCGCATACACGCCATGTCATACATTTAAACGCAGGTTCATAATATAAATCTTTTCTGACACCTCTCAGAAGATACCAGAGCATAGCATTGACCGAGACCAAATGATCAGTACCATGTCAACAAATTGTGCATTATTTAATATTACCCTTCATACTGGAAATCCATATAAGAATGGTTATTGTTTAGTTGACATCTTATAAGGGCAATTGCGCAAAAACATATTTTCATTTTGTTTTGTTAAATGATTTGATAACATCCTGTTCTGTCGAAGGAGTCTAGCTGCCCTGAAGCAGAGTTTGGTAAATATAAACAAATGTTGGTGGCGGTTTCGCAATGTAAACCTAAACCTGCTAGGGGGTGTTGCAATTCCACTTTACAGTGCAGTGGAGTTTAAATGCGCCACACAGGGGGAGGGAGGGAGAGCAAGGCCCTCGTCAGTCCAACAACGAGTTGGAGATTCATCAAACTAGACATTTTTATTAACTGCCATTATTCCCCTGTACCTGATATACAGTGTTTAAATGGGCTATCTCTAAGATCTCCTGCTCTGCTCTGCTGTAGGGAGATGGCAAACAACAAGTCCTTTTTGAAAAGAGTCATTACGTTAGATTGTTCAAAGAACTGGTTGAATGTTATCGATTCGCACAGCTTTGTAAAGCCAAAACCAAAACACAGCCTGACTGTACTGAACATTAGAAGAAATAATTGTTTGGGTGACTGCTGTAGTTCAAGACCTTGGGGTGGAGGGGGGGGGGCGCTGCATCTTGAATGAGCATTCCAGGATCCTAAGCACTCCAAACAAGTAGATATTACAAATTGGTTTCATACAAGAAACAGAATAGCTTATCTTAAGCTTCTAGAGCTTTTATAATGTGAACTGAATTGCTTTCTTACTAGCTTCTAGGTGCATAATTGAATCTCCCCTAAAGTCCGTCATTAACTGGTTACTATAAAGTAATAATAATTCCCTTGATAACCAAGAGCAAGGATAGAGAAAGGACAGAGTGTCTGACATGGGCTAAATCAAACTACAGTATTTGTGAATAACATTTTGCCAGAAGACCACCTGTGCTTCATAGGCCTACAATAGCTTTAAACATGATCAATATTATTTGGTGACCTGAGTGGACGTAATCAGGCAGATATTTTTCACTTTACTGGTATTAGGATGTTAAATAGCTTTTCCAGTTTAAGTAGGAGTACTGAAATGCCCAACTATTTCTTGCAATTTTCCAGGAAACCAGATCTTTCCTTCTCGAAACTAAAGACACAAAGGACTGTGCCAAAGATTTTCTCTGTGGGCACAAAACCAGTTTGACTGGTGCCCCTGAAACAGTTAAAAATGGGGAAAAGCCTTTAGTTTAGGCTATAGTTCACTGAATGACATGCAGATCGTTTTTACATCAACTGCCTGAACATCGTTTGGTCTCCCCTTTATCCTTAAAGTGGTCATTTACAAGTTTTGGGGGATTCTTGAAAATCGGGACAAAAATAAATTAAATATGAAAATCATATTATAATATAAAAAAACTAAGTATACACATTTATATAAAAGCACATCCTTTAGGGCTTTTGATTCCTTCATAAAATGCTACTAACAAAAAAAACAACACGTCCGTCAGCCGCTATAAACGACATTCTCTTAAAACATTTATTGTCCAAAAAGTAGTTAAAGGCCCTCATCAAGTTATAACAACAGATTACCCAAATCTCCAATTAGTTTGTTTCACAGCAGTGCATAACAAGCAAGGGTTGGTTTCATGGGCATTTTGGCCTGTTTTTCTCAATGCGGAAGAACAAAAAAACACTATGTCTTTTACCCAACACAGCATATTTTCTACACAAAATTAACAGGAAAATGGTTGTTTTCAGCAATAAAAACGGATCCCTGGCAGACATCGTTCTTCCAGATTTTCAAGAATCTCGGACTTTATTAGCATTGTTTGGGGGGGGGGGGGTTCTATGTTAAACCAACAATATTTTTGTATATTACTATGAGGTCCTTGAAAGCGCTTGAATTTGATTGGTGAATGATCCCTGAGGCCTGTTATTTACCCGTTTATAGGCCTGAGTAATGTTACATACACCAATACATGTACATCTAGCATACAGGGCGAGTGGGGGCGCTTGGCTTAACACAACCGGGGGCGTTTGACATGAACGTTTGACACATCCTGCTCTGGCGAACCGGGGTTGGAGAAAAATATAGAAATATATATTGACATTCATTCAATGCCTGAAAAATCTATTATATAAAGTATATATTGTAGAACCAACTAAAACTGCGTAGGATCCCGGTTACAGTAACCTAGGACAAAACCCCATCCTATTTCTGTTTTGTAGTCAACACTTAACAGTGCCCCTTTACTAGGCCAAACTGGTCGCGCCTATGCTACGCTAGCTTCAATTTGCTCACAGTACACCGTTCAGAACCACACCGTAAAAACGCTCAAAAACACTGCATAGCTCAAGGAGATTCCCTAACTGCACATCCTTATGAAAATGATGGAGGGCAAATGATGGAACAGGGGTTAGTACGCCAATGCTACATGGATCTTTCCTGGGTAACGTTCAGGTTAGAGGGAGACCACAAGGATGTATGAGTGGAGTAGATGTGGACCAACACAGGCAGCAGCGACGGGATCCGTAGTCGGACCCAAAGCCACGGCCAAGTGGTTGGTCCTACACTGACCTGCGGTCGGGGAAATGGCGAATTGAAAGTGCACAAACTACATGAATGTACACATCGAAATATACACCAAGTTCATTTCAATCGTTGTTTGTCATAGCAAACGTGTTTTGGAGCTAGGCAATACAATCGTTTAAGAGGAGAGAGGTAAAAAAAAAAAAGCAGCAACATTTCTTAAAAGACCCATTACCGTTCTTGACTCTGCATTAGGTCTACAAATGGTAAGTGTGTTGTTTTCCCCTATGTAGAATTCCTACGCACAGAACTTTGTGGAATTGTTTTTTTTTGGGCTTGTTAAACAGGTACTAAACTTTGGGGGGCTTGTTACATACATTCTTGATATATGTTCTACACCTCTGTTACTAGTAAAATATATGTGCAAAGTAAAAAAAACAAGTGTGACAAAACTTGATAATGCACTTTTTTTTCCCCGTGAGAAACGTAGGAGAATAACACCCACAGGGCTGTATGGCGCCCGTTAAAAAAGCCCCTGGGAGTAACCATGGGGCAGTACTCACAGGCAGCGATCCCAATCCGCCTTTCTTTCCCCGTACAGGGTCAAGTTGCACACGCATGCGTCGTCGCCACGGCGATTCACACCGCACTGCCCGACAATGTTCCTGTGCTACTCGAGGTTGGTTCACGTGGACAGGAAGTAACTGCGGAGAGCTGCACCAGCGTGTACTGCATCTGCATTTCCCCCCCCCCGAAAACAAACGAGAGTCCCCGGCTGCTTACAATTACGGGCTACGAGTCTCCAGGTCGTAACACGACCTCTTGAGAATGGGCCCTGTCGGTAGAGGCATGGAGAGGTATCGCCAGCTCCATTAAGAGCTGGATGCACTTAGCAGTCTGTAGGCAGCCAGTCTGGTGAACAGGGGCTAGTCTCCCCTGTCCGCTAATAGGCAGAACGCCCACCGTGACTGACAGTATGGCTAAGGGGTTTTATCAACATCAGGCTGTTTAGTCGAGACTCTTCAAAATTCTTGCATATTGTCACACACACACACAAACTCATACCACACACACACACACACTAAAGTCTGCCTTGACTCAGGCTCCTGGAGCTTGTTTCATCTCTCTCTGTGAAAATACGCTTTAGCTTAGCATGAGCCGGACGCTTCTCAGCCCTGGGGCTCTGCGCCGGGGTGAGGGGGCCCCTCCCGCTCGTTGATGGTGAGCAGACACACAGCGGGATGGGGGGGTTGCGTCATGGCGGGCGGAGGCAGGGAGGGGGAGCCGGATTCCAGCAGGCACCCAGTCCTCCCGCCGGGGTCCTTCAGGGCCGGGGCCAGCTCTTCCCCCGGGACCTCCGCGGAGCGGTGAGCGCACCCGTCGCAGAAGTTCCCTTCGTCGTCCTCCTCGTCCTCCTCCCCTAGCAGGCTCTCCATCTCCCTACCGCCGCCGGTGTTCCCGCCACGGCCGCACACGCACACCTCGATGCCGGAGTCCCCCGTGAAGCGCCGGCGACGCCCGGGGGCCCCCTTGTCTTTGTCCTCCTGGCCAGCGCTCTCGGCGTCCGGCCCCAAGTCCTTGAGCAACAGAGGCTCCTTGAAATTCTTCGCTGGGCTCACAGGCCCCTCCGTGGAGGCCTCCTGGGGCCCCAACCCGCCGTCCGCAGGCTCCTCCTGCATATAGGCTGCCTTGTGTCTGTTGAAGCCGATGTTGGGAGTCCCGAAGCGCTGGGGCTCCTCCAAGCTCGACCTGGGGGTGAGGGTGTCAGACACAGCCGCCACTGGAGCGGTCTGAATGGTCAGGCAGTGTCCCATCCCATCCTGTGGGTCGGAGGTCAGGGGGCTGACCACGGCACAAGTGCCTGTGTGCGAGACACTGTAGGGAGGGGGAGGAGTGGGAGGCCGGTTCACCACCTCCTCATAGTCTGGCAGGAGGTAATTTGGAAGAAACCCTGGAAGGAAAGAAGACAGGTTATGGTAAAACGAAAAGATTATCCTACCGAATCAATGGGAATTGATGAGGAAAACATGAGGAACCGCTCAGCTCTGAAGTGAGCAACCTCCCCAGTCCATCTCACCATGCAACCAGAAGACTGGACATGTGCAGAGGGCGACCGATTCTGGGAACAGAAAGCAGTAGCCCGACTGAAATTACATGGGACCTACTGACCTCGCCGTGACCTCACCAGTCAAGCCAGAGGGCAACAAGTTGCGATGGGGTGGATAGGACACGCCCCAAAGTCAACAGCAACAGCTCATTGCAGCACAAGGCATGAGCCAAGATGTCGCAACGTTGGCCTGGAACCAAGGCCTAGCGTGGGCGAGGCTTCAGGCCATCTGGGCCCTGTAAACAGCGCTGCATCACCCCACACAATAAAAGGCGCAAATCTTAGTTCAAACAAAAGGAGTAGATAAGTGGAGGTCGAGCTGCCGGGAAACTGAACCGCCATGAGGCAACGGAAACGTCCATTCTGCTAACAAAAATAACCACAAAAACATTTCCAAGGCCCCATATCCGAGTACGCCTTCGCAACGAGTGCTGTCGGAAGAACGGAGAGAACCAGCATTGGGCGTCGACGTGGGAACACCAGAAGCCTGGAGCCGTGTCCCGCTGGACGGGTCTCCGTTCAATACGGCGCCCGGCCTGTTTCGGGGTCAAGGCGTTCCACGGCTTAAGGGAGGCGGCGGGGCTCTTACTGAAGTAGAACGGCACCGAGGCGTAGCTGTGAGCCTCCCGGTAGGCGATGAGGTTGATCTCGTGCTGGCGCTGCTGCTGCTGGAGCCGGTGTTTGGTGCGCCGATGGTGACACACACAGCAGCAGCTGAGGATGAGGATGATGGCCCATACCAGCCAGAACCCTGCCGGGAGACAGACCGTGACACAGTGACACACAGTGGAGAGACTGGGAAACACAGTGGACTCCACCTCCCTTTGAGGCAGTGGTTTCCCCACACTAACCACCACCTACTGAATTCTGACTCGCACAGAGTACCCCCGAAGTACCCCCGAAGTACCCCGTCATGTGCAGCGGGGAGAACAAGTGTTTGATGCACTGCCAATTTTGCAGGTTTTCCTACTTACAAAGCATGTAGAGGTTTGTCATTTTTATCATAGGTACACTTCAACTGTGAGAGACGGAATCTAAAACAAAAACCCAGAAAATCACATTGTACAATTTTGAAGTAATTCATTTTGCATTTTATTGCATGACATATGTATTTGATCACCTACCAACCAGTAAGAATTCGGGCTCTCACCGACCTGTTAGTTTTCCTTTAAGAAGCCCTCCTGTTTCCACTCGTTACCTGTATTAACTGCACCTGCTTGAACTCATTACCTGTAGAAAAGACACCTGTCCACACACTCAATCAAACAGACTCAACCCTCTCCACAATGGCCAAGACCAGAGAGCTGTGTAAGGACATCAGGGATAAAATTGTAGACCTGCACAAGGCTGGGATGGGCTACAGGACAATAGGCAAGCAGCTTGGTGAGAAGGCAACAACTGTTGGCGCAATTATTTGAAAATGGAAGAAGTTCAAGATGACGGTCAATCAACCTCGGTCTGGGGCTCAATGCAAGATCTCACCTCATGGGGCATCAATGATCATGAGGAAGGTGAGGGATCAGCCCAAAACTACACGGCAGGACCTGGTCATTGACCTGAAGAGAGCTGGGACCACAGTCTCAAAGAAAACCATTAGTAACACACTACGCCTTAATGGATTAAAATCCTGCAGCACACGCAAGGTCCCCCTGCTCAAGCCAGCGCATGTCCAAGCCCTTCTGCAGTTTGCCAATGACCATCTGGATGATCCAGAGGAGGAATGGGAGAAGGTCATGTGGTCTGATGAGACAAAAACAGAGCCCTGGAGTGGCCTAGCCAGTCTCCAGACCTGAACCCAATAGAAAATCTTTGGAGGGAGCTCAAAGTCCGTATTGCCCAGCGACATTCCCGAAACCTGAAGGATCTGGAGAAGGTCTGTATGGAGGAATGGGCCAAAATCCCTGCTGCAGTGTGTGCAAACCTGGTCAAGAACTACAGGAAACATATGATCTCTGTAATTGCAAACAAAGGTTTCTGTACCAAATATTAAGTTCTTCTTTTCTGATGTATCAAATACTTATGTCATGCAATAAAATGCTAATTAATTACTTACAAATCATACAATGTAATTTTCTGGGTTTTTGTTTTCGATTCCGTCTCTCACTGTTGAAGTGTACCTATGATAAAATTACAAACCTCTACATGCTTTGTAAGTAGGAAAACCTGCAAAATCGGCAGTGGATCAAATACTTGTTCTCCCCACTGTATATTTTACCAGAAAGCCCCGTCTCATGAGTCTGGTCAAGGACCCCCTGTGGATAGACCAGGCACCTAGCAACCCTGATTGGGAAGCATTGCTCCACTCCACTGCACTACACAACCAGACTGGGTCACACTGTACAACTACCGGTCAGTTTGTTCTAAACATCGTTTCATTAGCAAGAATGTAACCCTCCTGGAACGTCTGGTACCAGCCGTGTACCTCAGCGTCATCTGGCATTCTACATCCCCAATGAAGTTGGCCATTCCTGACGTCGTTCGTTTGTCACAAAAACAATTACACACAAACTTGCAGAGCTCCTGGAACGAGGCGAGCTGCCTAAAGATGGTAAACAAGCTTCAAAAGAATGTCTGGACGGACTAGACTGTCTTTTTGAGAAATGCAGCATGCGGAGGGGAATGAGACAGTAAAAGAGAAAAAGGTAGAGAGAAAGAAAAAGGGAGGGGGGATCCACTGGTTGACATTTTAAAATGAGTATTTTTCATTCAACAGAGTCACTGCATTAATAAAACACCCACAATCCTGGCTCAAATAACCAATTATTGGTTTGCAATAAATTACTATTTTACAAAACAGGAATGTTTTCTGAAAAAAGGAATCTTTAGGGATATCGTGCTCCAGAATGCGTAGAACCATAGTTATGGTTGTAAAGACCATGTGTAAACAGCGTTTCAGCACAAAGGTTTTTACTTTTAAAAAGCAGTGCTCGTCAACAGGTCTGCTTTTTTTCTTCCTCATAAAGATCTTAAGGGACTTCACGTTTTTTGAATATTGAAGGCGGTATCATTTTCCATAGACATAGCACATAGGAACATAATCCATCAACTCAGTGCATTATTAGACTGCAGTTTTATTAGCATCTAACATGTTTTTGTCCTACTGTGCTTTCCGTTCACTAATCTAGTTACGCACCCGGGTTTGCACATCAATGCGGATGTCTGGTTAAGATGTACAACAATCCGGGTTTGAGCAAGCACAGAGCACATTTCGATTCTAAGCAAGCCCAGACTTTTACATAGGTGTCTTATTAAAGTCATATATATCCTATTAAATATGTGTTACATTTTAGCTTTTACATTTAGTAGAACACTTGTGTGTTCTACTGCTCAAAAGAGTCCTGCAATTAGGACCTCCCATTTCAGGAACCCCTGGTCAAAAACCTGGCTTTCACAACAGATCCACTGATGTAAAAATGAAACAGACAGACGCCTCTGTACAAAATACATGGGTGTATCCTCAAGATTTTCGACAGTGACATGTTATTTTGGCTCTTTACTCCAGCATTTTGAATTTGAATCGATAATCCACTGTTTGGTACATTAAATAAAGAATCTAAGCAATGGCAAATAACTTGGTAGATTAAGGAAGACTTCCACAGTGAATGAAGAAAAAACAAAAAACGGGGTGACTATTAGTCTAAGAATAAAACATGCTTTCATTCCGTCATGGATACACAGTTCCACACGATAGCTCAAATTACAGTGGAAAGTCCGCACTTTAACCTTGTACGCATTGCTACAAATGTGCTGGAGTTCCGAGCCAAAACAACAAAACATGTCACCACCCAAATATACCGGGACTAAAAAGGGTACACAGGTGGACCGGCAGGCCTGTCAGCCAATCAATGGACGGGGGTGGATCAGACAGCATAAACAGTGAGTCAATGTGATGTTGCGAAGAGGCCTTACACCACAGCTCATAGTAGTAGCTGCAGCACTGGGACTCCCCACAGCAGTGCCCGGACTCACAGACGTAGCTCTGGTTGTTCAGCCCCTCGCAGCGCAGTAGGCTCTGGAACGGGGAGAGGAAGAAACAGTTCAGTAGCGGCTTGGCTCCTCTCCGTTAGGGCTCGGCGGGGCTAAGCATTAAAAGGCGTGTCTCTTGAAGGGCCCCCGGTGTGGATTGACCCTCTCTGCCTGGTAAATGTCATTAGAAACCAATAATAGCATTATGAACCAATGACTTACAGTAACAGAAGAACACATATGCATTCACATGACTTGATTCCTATAAGAATGTTGGCGTTTTTTAAAAACTGTAACCCGATTTCTCCAAGAACTAAAACAGTACAATATCAACAAAAAAAAAAAGTTTAACAGAGGTGCATAAGCAAGGTCAGAGAAAGAGAGTGACAACGTAAATGTTATTAACTAGTCACAATGTGACTCGATGTGACACACGGTGTGTCGTGCAACAGCCCACGGGTCCCACAGTCAGCAACAAACATTCAACGCCAGTGAAGAACCCACCGCGGGTTCTGATTGAAAGGCTAGGAGATGATTGGGAAAAGGCACAACCGGTCAAAAACAACTAGTCATTTGCATTGTGAGTATTTCTGTGTAATAACCTGCCTCAAATGATAAAACAAATACACATAAAAAAAAAAAAACTAAAATTACACATCGGGTCTGGATAAACAACGTACATTGTAGAATTGGAACAAAATGACATAACCGATGAAAGACCTGACAATTCTGTTCTCTGGCAAATGCCAATCTTGCTGCACGGTGCTGGGCTGTGAGCATAGTTCCCACTAAAGGATGCCAAGCCCTCAAGAAGACAGTTTGGTCCGAAGAATGCACACCAGTAGCTCCCCGGTGGTCATTTTTTAGGGCTCTGGCTGTGCTCCCCTGGTTCCTCCTCATGTAACGGCAATGGCCAGCATGGATGTGCTGGGAGGCTGGACTACCTGTGCAACCTGAATGGGCTGCAGGTACCGCCTCATGCTACCAGTAGTGACAAGGACACTACGCAAAACTAATGAAAAATCTGCCCGGAAGGAAAGAGAAATTGGCTGTGGGCACCACCTGCAAAACCAATCCTTTTTGGGGGGTTGTCTTGCTGTTGCCTCTTCAGTGCACTGGTTGTCTTTCATTCACACCAAAAACAGGTGACTTTGATTACCAATTCACACAATCACAGCCTAGTTTTATCTGGGGGTCTTACACACCGAAGTTGTTCTGCTTCTATATTGACACGGCTCAAATGTCCTTATCACATATCAGTGATTAATATGATTTTAATGCAGAAGCCTCATAGAGTACTGTGTGCACCAACACAAGCTGAGGACTGGAAGCACTAAAACAGAACACCACTCCACACACCCAAAACTTCTACCCAAACAGGTTGATCAGGGTATATCTGTAAACTGATAAACAACATTAGACAGCAATACCAGTAAGGTATTCTACACGACGCTCACAGCTCGGTGCGGGTGTCACTGACAGCTGTCCTGAACCTGGGAACAGTGTTCACCAAACAATGCCTTCCCACTGACTAGCCACGTTTTGCTACCAAGTCACATCCGATGTCTTTCTGGTTCTTATCACGCTTGCTGAACCAGGAAGTCAGGACCAGAATAGCATCGTTCTCTGGGTTGTGCTGAACAGAATTGTGGCCATTGTGAAAGAAAGTAACAACAGAACGCCTTTTGCAAGCTAATGTTTGGATACAGGCTTGTCCTGACATTTGTTCTCATACTTTCCCTACATTTTTATACTGGACCATAAAATAGGGGATATCAAAGGTGGGTAAAATCCTAGGTTAAAAGGTCAATCAACAGTTTCAACATCCCAAGTCATCAGGTAACCATACACGTTTGCTGCAACATAGGATTAGAGATAAAGTAGCGTACATTACCCTTTTATTAACAGTGTGTTACATAAAATGTAAGTATAACTGTACATTAACGTGTACCTATGGTAGGGTTATCGTGGATAAATTAGAGCAATTGAATTATAAAGATGGGGCAACAGCCAAAAATATCAACAGTGACCATTCAGACCACTTCTGGCATTGCATTTACTGTTCATGAGGCTAAAAAGTCAATTCTACATAACAGTGGAATTTTAAACTGACCGTGTTTGGTGTTTGTTACTATGACCATTGATTGCTACAGTAGAAGTTAGGAGGGTCATAAAATCCAAAGTATGGCAAGGCAAATACAGGCTAATGTTAGAAATGTATAGATATTTTTCCTAATCGTCTTTTGTTATTACATCAATTAAGACAAAATATCTGTATAATATAAACAGTATTTCAGAGAATCGTCCAGCTCTTAATAACATGGTAATGGAGTTTTGGCAGAAAATATTAGCTGAAGTTGTGAAAAGAAAAGGTAAGACTTTCCCATAGAGTAACAGTGAATTTACCCGCTCAGGATACATCATGGTCCAGAATTCCTAAATCTCAAAGAAGGTAAGTCCTTTCAGCACAAGGGAAATTGTTCGGCCCCCAGAAGGATTCACACACAAACACGCCAAGCGCAAATCGGAGCCAGGGATTGTTTCCAAGCATCAACAGAAAGAGAGCCGCCAGCCAGAGAAAAAGGACGGCAACTTCTGCCTTCAGAACGGCAGGAGGAGATTGTGTGTACGTGCGCCCCAGGAAGCACAGTAGCTGTGAAGCCCGCAACACAGCAACAGATCAACGTTATTAACACACCTCCCCCAGTCTACCTCTACCCCATCCACGCCTCCCCCAGTCTACCTCTACCCCAACCCCATCCACCCCTCCCCCAGCCTACCTCTAATCCAGCCCCATCCACGCCTCCCCAGTCTACCTCTAATCAAAATTTATCCACGCCTCCACCAGCCTACCTCTACCTTAACCCCATCCACGCCTCCCCCAGCCTACCTCTAATCCAACCCCATCCACGCCTCCCCAGCCTACCTCTAATCCAAACGTATCCACGCCTCCCACAGCCTACCTCTACCCCAACCCAATCCACGCCCCCCCCCAGCCAACCTCTACCACAAACCCATCCACACCTCCCACAGCCTACCTCTAATCCAAATTTATCCATGCCTCCCTCAGCCTACCTCTACCCCAAAACCACTCACGCCTACCTCTACTCCAAATTCATCAACGCCTCCCCAATCACCTCTACTCCAAACTCATAGACACCTCCCCCAACCTCTTCAAGGATGACTATTTCTTTCAGCAGTTGTTCATAGACCTTCATCATATCAACAATGAATTCCTGATGTCGGGAAAACATGATGTCCTGTTCCCTTCTGTCCAGATCAGAACCTACTAGTTGTATTAAACTAACTCACGGTTCTCAGCACCAGCTCATGCTTTTTTGGGGGGGGGCACGGTCTAGGCAGTTGTCTTTTTAAACAACCACACATAAACTAGTCTGTATCACATCACTGACATTAAATAGCAGAAACAAACTTGTGATGATCCTTTTAAAACTGCACAGTGCTGAGATCTGGAGTCTAGGTGGTAGACCTCTATCCTCAGATAGCCTTGGGCTGTTGTTGAAAAGCACAGTGTTTAAAACTCTTTGGCCGTGGCCTTAAGTGTATCATACAAAGTTCACTCAACGAAGTAGCCTCCATGAGGTATGCAGAGGCTGATGTTGGAGCCCAGCCCAATGAGAGAAATACAGTCAAGCCGGCCTACCATACATGAAACGGAACAAACCACTGCCGAACCGTGTAAAAGGAGTAAGCCTATATTAAACAGAAGCATATGTCCATCATACCAACACATGAAAATATTAAAGTAAGGCCTAATACAGTTTTGGTGCATCTCCATTGTCCATCACAACAACCTACTGCAAGGCAGCAACCACACTAAATTCAGACAATTTGGACGAAGACATCATGTGACCAAACTGGATTATTCTGGTTCTCTACTTCCATCAGGAGGCTGCTGGGCTAATGGAACAACCGCTCCATCTCCCACTACAATAATGTCAGTCTAGAGGATCAGTGGATTGTATTACTGTGCCTGAGACCATAGGTATAAGATAAATTAATTAAAAACGAATTGGCCATAATGAAAAGCTGCTGAAACCACCTGACGCAAGAACAGGCCGGTATCACCACTTCGCTATCAAAACATAGCCTAGGTCTATTGGACCGTGGTTTAAAAGTGGCTAAGCAGATTCACAACCATGTACATATGATAGGGCTGTTGTATCTGGAAATGAAAACCTTCTCAGACAGCATTACATATTTATATAACTATACATCAACATAATGAGCCATTCAGTGACCTCCTCTTGGCCAGTGAATGGGGGCATTGTCATCCTGGAAGACAACAAATAATGAACCCACTTCCAGAGGCACATCGTTTCCTCTTGCCATCTTGATCCATAACTAATGTCAACTGGACCTTCTCAGCATTTTTAAACATGCCACAGAACATGATGGGTGGCTAATTGCTTAATTACCCCCCAAAAAACATCAAGTAAGCAAAAACACATTGTTAATCAGAAAGGTCCAAGGGCACTGGCCAGACTCAAGCAGGTGATTCAAGCAGACAAAGGCAGCAAATAGCCAAATATCCACTTTTTACAACAGTAGCATGTAGTAGGGGCATCTCTGAATGCACAGGTCAACTTCAAAGTAGATTGAGGAAAATTGCATCTACCTTAGGTTTCTATTAATTGAGTTAATAAAAGGCCCTCAGGCCTTATATTTATATAGAGTTTTGAGGAAGCAAGTCAACTCTTACATTTCACACTGCCATTCAATTTTAAAAGCAGCCCCAAACCATAACACTTCTTAATCCATGCTTTATGGTTGGTATTTGTGGGTAAGTGTGTCCAGTCTAAAGCTAGCGTGTATTCAAGGTATTTTTGACTGGTCATCATCTGTTCAAAAGTAGGGTTACGATTTTGTCAAATCCAACAACTCCCTCTTTGACTGGCACCCAGAGCACATTGTTCAGTAACCGTGTTTATTACCAAGGTGGTTCCTGAGTGTAAGATGTGTTTGGAGCAGAGAGTTCTTCCAGTGTGTGCCCGCACTTCCTGACACTTGCAACATGCTCCATGACCTTGATCAAGCAGATTGCTTAATGTTGCCCGGGGGGGGGTTACTTTTCTTCAGGCGTCTTTTGTCAGATCTTGGGCTAGGTAGACCGGATGTTGCGGAAAGATTGAGAGCGGAATGGAACTTTGTCCAACTGTATTTTACTTATCAGACAGTGAGAATGATTGGTTTTCTATTGGTCAAATTGTGGTTGAGACCAAACGGTGGTTGGGCGATGTTACCATCTGCTAGGGACCATGATTGACAGCCACTGCTAGTGATAAAATCAATTTCACGTCAGTGCTTTGTTATATTTCAATTTGGCTCACTTTGACGCACAGTGTTATATCCAAATCCGGCCCTGTGAGCCAACTCCAAATAAGAGAACAGAAGGGCAACACCCCACATGGCCTAGACCCCATGTTCAACGCATACCATAAGTGTTAGATAGAGTGTTAATGTTAGAGAGAAAAGGTGCATTGTAGATAGAAGCTTAGAGCAACAAACGCAGCGCAAGATGTCAGTTGGGGCCTAGGATGTGTTCTTACCCTCTACTCTCCAATATCAGACCATCATGAGCCTAAGGCCTTTTGTAGCACAACAGCAGAATGTAACTGGCTCATTTAAAACATCTTAAATTGTCTCATTTTCTTTTCCCAATTTGATTCGAAATGTCCCCTGATGGGAAAAGGCAAAGCCTGATCTTTCTTAATCCAATTCTTTTACAGAGTTTCATCACTGAAGGATTTTTGTAAATAGGCTCAATAAAAATGTAGATGGCTATAGAAATAATGACAAACAACAATAAATTGCAAGACTGACAAAGCGAACAGGAAATTAAAATAAAATGCACTGCGTTTTGGTGCCATGTCATTAATATTTTAGATAAAATAAATAATTTGTAAAACTAATAAAAATTAAGAAAACACAGTAGCGGTAGAGCATAGTACAACATAGACATTTCAGCAGACGCTCTTATCAACTAAGAGCAATTAAGAGGACAAATTGGTGTTCACTGTCTTCCTCAAAAACAGAACAAATTATTTTTCATCACGACAAAGATTATGGGGAAAAAATATTTGGCTCTGCAAGACACTTCTGAAGTTGCGAAGAGGACTCTCCAACCATGCTGTAATGTAAACTACATTTTCCGGAAATAATTTTCACATTTACTTCCCCCAGTGGGACTAGGCACATGAGATGGGGGTAAGACAAGCTCCAACTCTGATACAGTAAGAAGGTTCCAGGTTGTACATATTACTCATATCATATCACTTATTCACAACATAGACGAGCAATGCCACAGTGCCTCAATAAGAGTAACAGAGTACAAACGTGACGACTTATTCCATAGTCTAAAACTAACTACAAAAAAGGAATCTATTGAATTCCAAATATAGACATGGTTAGGATCCATCCATCTTCATAACAACCTGGGACACATAGCCCACATTAAAAATGCACGGCCAAATAAGTGGGAGGTGTTAAACACTGCAGGACATGTTCGGGTTTCTTAGAACAACCATACTTCAAATAATCCAAAGCGTGTTGAGAATTGAGTTTTTCTAGTAGGTTCTGTCAAGAAACAAAAATTGGACAGCCGGAGTTGAACAAAACAGCGATGACTCTACATCGGTGACAACCACAAACATTCCTGGAAGATTCTTTAAGGTAACAGAGGACAAGGGAAACAACCAGTTTTATGGTTACCAAACCAGAATTCCCTATGATGAGTCAGCTTGCAGGAGATTTGCGGTCTTGTCTGCAGACAGATGTTTGGCTACCCAATCATATGACAAAAATTTGCACAGCCAAACCCAACACTGGGTGCATTTGAGACCCTGAATTTCGAACTGTTTTTTTACGCTTAGCCTATAAACCTGCAAACTGGAACATATTTTTCCTAGAGATACGGGCAATGCCCATGTTGAATTAATAGTTAATTTACATTAAAACTTGTAATTTAGGTTCAGTTAATCTTGTTTGCAAACAATTATAATAAAAAAATATATACTTTTGATCAGTTTTTTGTGTTTGTTGCCTGGATCAAAAAGTGGTACCACTCATCATCTGGTTAAGAATATGTTGGATACAGCAGTGGTAGGAGCATCAGGCAATGGGGATGCTTCTCAGCTGCAGGAAATAAGAGAATGGTCATGACCGAAGGCAGGAGGAACTCACAAACAAGACAACCCTGTTTCCAGATGTAAAAAAAAAATCAATGCAATGATGTGCAAATCACTTAGAGCCTATACTCAACAAAAAAGTACAAAAATATAATTTTAAAACTGACACACCATTGATTCTTGAACACGGATTTGATGAAGTTTCAAAAAAGTTGGGACAGAGGCAACATATTAAAAAAAACGTTTCATCATCTACAGTACATAATATCATTAAAAGATACAGTGAATCCAGAGGAATCTTTGTATGCTAGGGACAAGGCCAAAAACCAATATTGGATGGCCCTGATCTTTGGGCCCTCAGGCAGCACTGCATTAAAAACAGTTAAAATTCTGTAGTGGAAGTCCCTGCATGGGCTCTGGAACACCTCCAAAAACCATTGTCTGTGAACACAATCATCGCTGCATCCACAAATGCAAGATAAAACTCTAACATGCAAAAGAAGAAACCATATATAAACAAGATCCAGAACGACCGTTAATTTCTCTGGGCGCAAGCTCATTTGAGATGGACTACTAGACGAAGTAGAAAACAGTCCTGTGGTCTCGCATATCAAAAAATGTAATCATTTTGGGGAATCATGGACATTGCATCCTCCAGAATGAAAAGGATGGAGACATATCTAGCTTCTTGTCAGTGCACAGTTCAAAAGCCAGCATTTGTGATAGTTTGGGAGTAAATTAGTGCACATGGATGACTTGCTCATGGATGACTTGAAGGCACCATTAATGCTAAACAATGAATACAGGTATTGAAACAACATACGCTGCCTTCCAGACAACGTCTTGTTCAGGAAAGGCCTTGCTTATTTCAGCAAGAAAATACCAAACCACACGAGACCCCGAAC
The DNA here is from genome assembly GCA_016801125.1 of Novumbra hubbsi. NCBI lineage: Eukaryota > Metazoa > Chordata > Actinopteri > Esociformes > Umbridae > Novumbra > Novumbra hubbsi. The sequence goes on along the minus strand of JACXGK010003070.1, from coordinate 29,707 downwards.
TGTTGAGCAGCTGAAATCCTATATCAAGCAAGTATGGGAATTCATTTCACATTCAAATCTACAGCAATTGGTCTTAGTTCCCAAAAGTTTGCAAAGCTTTGTTAAAAGAGGTAATGCAACACAGTGGTAAACATTCCCCAATCCAAACTTTTTAAAAACTTGCTGCCAACTTTTTTGGAAACGGGGTTGTACAACGAGTTCCCTGAACGAGACCTCAGTGTCGATTCATTTGACCAAAAGCACACAGACAAGACAATCCTGGAGTGGCTTCAGGACAAGTCTGTCAATGTCCTTGAGTAGCCCAACCAAAGCCCGTGCTTGAATCTTATTGAATAGCTATGGGCAGACCTGAGGATCTCAGTACACCGACTGTCATTGGTGTCATAAAAATGTTATCTAGCCTGTTACAAAATACAAAGTCGACTACCTTTTTAACATGGTATACTGTGTCTGCGTGTGTTCTAAAACCTCTCGCATTGTTGTGCCTCTTTGTTTAAAAACACCAATGTAACCTCTCTCTCTCTCTCTCTCTCTCTCTCATGCAGCTTCAATTTGATTAACGCATTCTACAAAGTTTAGTCGAGTTGGTTCATGTGTGAGCAAGGTTACTTAAAATGTATTCTGCAATTTTCCTAACCCGTCTTATTGTTAACTAATCCAAGGAATAACAAAATTGACATTAATCATTACATAATGTACAACCAAAATGGCCAACATTAAATAAATGACATAACTTATTTTGGCTATGGTGGCTTGACATAACTTTTAGATATTATTGATACCTAGATGAATGTCATATTAATGTTGTTAACTAACGTTATTTGACAACGGTCACTTGGCTGCGATAACTAGAAAAGTTGTCTGACTAATAACGTTTAACTTGAACAACTGAACTAGAAGCAGTAAATAAAATGTCAACTTCCGTAAACAGCTAACTCGTCAGCTGGCAGTAACGTAAACTAGCTAGTATTTAGCTATAGTAGCTAAAGCTACCAAAACATAACTTAACATAAGTTTAGTTCTGTTAAACTTATCGGAAGCTAGCCATAGACCATAAATAAGTTAGTTAGCTAGGTAGACACTGTTACTACCTAGTTAACACAGCTAATGTTAATTTGTAGTTAGCGGAACAGCCAGAATGTTAGAAACGTTTTACCCAAGTCTAGCTAACAATGTAGCTAGCTAATAATATATATAGTTGCTAAGCTTACTAGTTGGCTATTTACCTGAACATGCATGATCCAAACAGAACCTTGGCAGCGTTGAGACAAATCTTACCTCGTCAGATATCGCGTCGGAGGGGCTGACAGCGACGACGTGCAAAAACAATCCCATTTTAAGAGCCGAAACAAAAATTTCGTTCATTGCTCCTACCGAACTCAAGTAAAAACATAGGCGTATGAGTTTGTTGTTCACGTCATAAACCTTATCAAAATATCAACATAGTTAAAATACAACTTCCCGAACGAAATTAAAGGCCGTCGCATGCGCTGCTCGTTGCTACTGCGCGACCGAACGCGTAATGGAAGCGTCATCTCCGTTGACCGTTAACGTACGATACATAAAAATAACGGATAAAAGAAACGGACTATAATTTACGTGTCTAAATTAAAAATGTCAACATTGACAACATGTACAAGGGGTTAGAGTGCCACCAGCTGATTGTTACGCAAGCTAGGGTACATGGAGAAGTGCAGGAAAATAACTGGGAAGTGGTACCCTTGAGAACTCTATGCAATACAATATAGGCCAATTATATGAAAACTGGAGCTTAATGTTCACTGCTAAAAATAATGCAGGAACACCAAAATCACACATCGGGTCTCGAAGGACTTAACAACGGCCAATTTAAACCAAAATCACCCACTGATTGAGGGTTGGATTCAAACTCCAAAAAACAAACTAAACTGAAATCATGGCAAATCATAATTTGACCCAGTAGTGTGCATTGCCTCCATGTGCCTGTAAATGATTGAGGGGGCAAATATCAAATTTATAAAACATTTGCAGTGTTTATAGGTAAAAAACTTTTGTCATGTTAAATTTAAGTAATAAATGACAAGGGTTGTTCAGCATATGGCCAATACATCAGGATCTTTAATCTTTCTTATTCTCTGCATCCAGTTCTTAGTCTGTTGCTGACCACTCAGGCTGACTAAATTCAGCCCAAAATATTCTTGATCCCCTGCAGAGCAAGGACAAGAATTAAATATTACAGAGCTTTCATTTTCAGGTATTAAACCAATAACAAACGACATACTACCATGGAAATTACTTTCAGAAATAGTGTTTAATATTTCATAATTTTCACAATGAAAACATACCAAGCAGCAAGCACACATTATGTGTTTTCATTTCGTGACAATTCAAGAGTTAAAATCATAGCGGGCAAGACTGAATGTAAATACTACACCATCGCCATCCTCATTATTAGCACTGCTAGTGCAGCATTTCTGTAAATATCTCCCCGCCAACCACAGTGTCAACCCCAACCTCACCAGTCTCTTTCTTGCGGTTCCCTAAAAGGTATTTCCAGGCGGGTGAAGACGTCCCTCTCAGTGTCCGTGGGTAGTGGAGTTCCCCGATCCACCTTCAGACCTCCTTGTCGCCGCACGTCTCGGTTCAGCGAGTGCTCCGACAGGCTCATGCGCTTGGTTTTGGCCAACGCCCTCAGGGAGCGGTTGAAGTGCGCCGAGCCGGTGAAGTAGATGAGGGCGCAGGCGAACTCGCCGTGGGGCACCACGATGATGTCGAGGCGGCGGTGGCGCCGGCCGGGTCCCGGCAGGAGACACACGCCCATGTACTTTTTCTGCTCGCCGTTCTCCTCGTGGCTCACCAGGTCGTCGGTCAGGAAACCTGGACGGCGATGAGGAGAGGAGTCGGGTCGCATATAATCAGACGGTGAGTGTTTAACGCGAGGAAGACTATCGACGTGGCTAGGATTGGTTGGCCGTTTGCTGACGTCCCGTCCCCCTACCTTGCTGACGGAGGCTCTGTAATAGTTTGGCGAAGACCCCCCTGTGGGACTTGCCGTCGGGGTGAGAGATAAGGATGTCGACATCGCCACACGTGGCCTTCCCGCGGCGGTACGAGCCACAGGCCATAGCCAAGAGGCCCGGGTCCAGACCCTGAGCTGCCTCCTTGACCTACATGGTAGAAATACAGAGATCATGTTGGCATCACAGCTTTGGCATTGAATACGATGTGGACCGGGTTGACTTCCTGGTCAATGGATTTATTTACCACAACGGGGCAAAAGCAATGTTACAGTTGGGCATGAAAGATATGGTGGGTCCCTTGTCTATTTACAACCGGATAGATAGTTTTGGAGCTCTTACCAAACACCATTAGACAGTAGATTTTTAAAGTTTGCCTGACGATCAAAACGTGATCGCTGTTTTCCTGATGCAGTACTGTGTTAGTATAACACTTGTGGATTGCAATGTTTACTTCATCAGCAAAATGACAGATCTGATTTCGAAAAAGCTTTGGTTGTCTAAAAGTTCAGTGCTGTAAATCATCACAAACTTTATTTTGTTTCTTGTCTTCTGTTATTTGGATTCAAAATAAAGTAAACTTGTGTTGAGTCTTCAAGGCTAGTTCAAGGAAATTCCTGCCATCAAACCTACTTGTAATAAGCAAAGAAAAGTCCCCCTCCCCCTCGTAAATCCTTACCAGTCAACAAGTAAGCGTTTAACCTCATTCAAGCCAGACCCATTCTAAAAGCACTACATATTATTTTGACATGCCACAAGTCAGAAAGACACATGCTATAGTCATCTTTATATCTGGCAGATGCTAAAGGAACTGGGAAATCCAAGTATTACTATATGAAAACAACTGGCTTTGTACCCAATGACCAAGACTGCATTTCATTCCAGTATCATGTTCCCCTCCTCTTTTGGTCCGGTTCCCTCCCCTTTGCAAAACAATCAGGGCTGGATTAAGTGAGCAGAAAGGCAGAATCTAAGTTGAGCTGTTGATTCATACCCACCCAGTCATGTTGGATCCACAAAGGAGAGTGAAGTAGGGCAGACAAGAGACAAAAATATTTTGGGAATTAAACGCAGCAAATGTGTCGGCAGACTTATTACGTGCCAAGTTTCTCGGAGCGTACCCCTCCCCTGGGACCTACCCGGCAGGTAACTGTGAAAGAAACCTCTGTCTGCTTTGTCCATCACCCACCCAGGCAAAGGAAGACTGGACTCACAGACTGCTTAGGGGCCTAGGCACAACTAAATCAGAATTTGGCTTTGAGGTGCCATACCACTTCACTTAACAAAATCTCTTGTTCGCTAGGGGGTTAGACTACTGGACCTGAGACTCTGTTTTAAAAGAAACTCTTCTTAACCCTGCAAGATTTACTGAGAGTTGAGGAAAAGGCTGGTTTAGTCTATAACCAATACAATGTTACACTTTAACGTTGATTGACATTTAATGCATGTCTTTCAACAAGTTCTTGAGACAATGTTACCGTTTGCTCAATGGCTGCTGCCTCTTCTCTGGGCATCCGGTCCAAAAAGTCATCATAGTATTTAAGCCCAATTATCTGATTGGGGTTCAGTTTGGCCTTGGTGCGAATGTCATCCAGAGTGCGGAAACCCTAGGATCGAAAAATAACTGTTAGCATGAGTCAAATTAATTCCTATCATATCAAAACAATCCACAATAAAAAATATTGAGAGATAAAAAGAGACAGCAAATGGTAGAGAGGAGAATCAAATAAATTGGAAAAATGGCGCCACTAGCATCTTACTTGGGTGTACCACAGCTGAGCAGTCTTAGCCCCTGCCCCCCAGATGTTTGTGAACATCTCCAAAACTGGCACCGCCTCCCCCAAGTGGTCGATTTTACGGAGGTGCCCACTCTCCATGATTTCCATGACTTTGTCAGCCATCTTCTTACCTATCCCCTGGATCTTACAGGCCTCCTAAAACAGTACAGACTGCATCATGGTCTCTTCATGCATTGGTTTAGTCAATAACACGGGGTGAATGACCCCACACGGGCCATCTGAAAGGCAGGCTTGAATTGTGGCTTGCGCACGATTCATCAATCTAACTAATCAATAACTGAACGTGGTAAACCAACCAACAGATCTGCGAGAACAGAAAGAGAAAGTTGGCTAATACAAAACAGCAGAACGCTATCACCCGATAGGCGCACCTGAAACACAACTCCGTACCTCGTAAGACGTGACTGGCTTGTGGTAGCTCTTGAGGGCGTTGACAGCTTTCGAGTAGCCCAGCGACCTCCACCTATCCCCTTGGTGCGTATAGGCCTTAGCCAGCACCTCCAGCTTGTCTGTTATGTGTCTGTTGTGGTTGTCAACCTTACACTTGGACGACTGGGCACACACCCACTTCCCAGGGAGGGCTTCCCACTGGGGGTCTGTCGGGGGGACAGCAGTGCTACTAGGACAAGGGGTCTCGTCCTTAGGGTGCAGGCCACTGACCAGAGCCTGCAGGTCGCCCTGGGAAACCCCGTATTCGTCTCTAAAGTCGTCTTTATTGTCTAAGACCTTTGGAAATGTAAAGGAATGAAATGGAAGAAAGGTGAATCCTTAGGGACCGAAAAAGTTAAAATGTATTGACAGGGTTCTTGTCGGTCATGGTCTCGTGATCGTGAACCTACCTGTTGACTCTCCACCTCATCTGGTTTTGTTTGGTGGAGGCTTGGCTGTATAGTGTCCTGTGTGGCTATCAGTGGGATACCGTTGAGAGAGTCTTCTTTGACCTCCTCCTCTGCTGTTTCCGTGTATTTATTTGGGTTTAGCAGGCTGTAGTTATCGGTTTCTATCAACCTTTTCTCAGTGATGCAGGTACTGAGCCAGGTGCACTTCACTAGATGAACTCCAGGGGGGAGTGTGTCCACTTTCAGCAGCCTGAGAGCCCTGTCACTGTCCATACAATCATCCACTACAACGTGGGTGACACTGGGACAGAAGGAGATCTTCGTCCTTCCTCCATTCTGGGCAATTTGACTCTGGAAGATCTGACATCTGGCATTCCCGATGCCAGCCGGCAGTATGTGGATGGTGACACCTTGGAAAGTGGTTCCTGGAATGGGTTATGGGAAAAGTACAGAGTCATGTTCCTGTTGGAGCCTGTACCATCTGCAGGTAGCTCGGCAGACACACACACAATTATAAGTGTCTGGTAGCTTAATATGATTTTGTTTAACATCGTATGCTGAGCAGTTCTGTCCCTAAACCTGCATAATAAAAAACAACTACTGATAGTAAATAAATGTGTAGCTCTCTTCTTGCACACAATACAAAAAAATAAAAAGCTTTTCGTGGCTCTTACCAGTAACATGTAGAGTTTCATTAGATGTCCGCTTTGGTGGAGGCGCATCTTTTCCCTCACCTGCCCTAGCTCTTTTCACTTTAGGAAAAGCTTTCATAATTCCGTGGGCAGACATTTCGCGAGCGGAAGGGAAGCCCTACAAAACATAACACAGAATTTGAAAGGTGACACTAGTGTGACACATCAGTGTTCAACAAAAGTTACAACCATTTGCTTTTCTAATAGCTGTAATATGATTAATTCACTCGACTGATATAGGTTACATTGCGAATATTTTTAGCTACGTTCGCGATAATTTCTTCCCAAAAACTATTTTAAAATATATAAATCTAACTGTCATACCCCCTCCACTTCACGTCTTGAGAGCGCTTGAGCGCAATATTGAAAAGGCACTTCCGGTTTACGGAATTGTGGGAATATTCTAAATAAATGTCACCGACATATTAGTGGAAACATGTCATAAACTGTATAGCACTGTCTAAACATGTTGTTTAAATATGCATGTTCCAAGGGCAGATAATGCAACCTATCCCTGCATATGAAATGCACACTGCCTCATAGCAGAGTATTCAACATGCAGTTAAATGTATTCTAGGAGTCAAATATGGCAGAATACATTGACTGTGGCACATCGTTTTTTGAGCATTGAGGCCATATGTATCCCATAGTGATTTCCATTGCGGCCAGCAACACTTGCAGTATACAGTGCCCCATGAGGTGTTGCCTCTCCCACATATTTTGACTCTACATACACTCCTGAGAATTTGCTAGAATACAAATGCTAAGGTGTGTAATTTTTTTCGACTAGAAGGCAAGATGTATTCCATATATTGTGATTTGGTTGCTTTTATTTGACCTTGGAACATGGTTTGTACCCCTTTGTTATGCAAATGTCTCATACATATGATTAGTTTAGACATCTATTCTGAAGAAATAGTGAATAAATATATATCTTTATAACATAGTTCTGCGGATGCGTCGCGGCCTTTATTTTGGAAATGTTCCTACGATTCGTGACACGGAAGTCCTTTTTAAATATGTCGCTTGTATGACGTAGGTAGGTCGATGTGTTGTTATGGATACACGTCCTGTTTTGCCAACATGGCTGTGCAAAGCTGGTCAGATCTATTAAAATCATCAAAGAAAACAGCATTAATACACGATGGTAAGTGAATTAGTTGCAAGGTAATCAACTTCACTTTGCTTAGCGCAAACCTAATTAGCTAGTAAAGTTGATACCTAACTAGAAAACGTTAGCTAATATAGAGTGTGTGTGTGTGCGTTCGAAACCTATTTCCAGGAAAAAGGAAGATACACTATCTTTTTACAGACGGAAAAGAAATGGCAGAGGAATATGACTTGACTACAGATGAGCTCATTGGTAAAACAAATTATTAGATCTGAAATACGTTAAAGGTCTAGTTTAAGTATCCTTTTCCCACCCGTCTTGTTGTTTACATTCATGTTTACTTTGCAGTACGGAAATGGCGTTCAAAAAGCACATTAAAGGGACAGGGCCCGTGGGAGATAGAAGTTGGAGAGCCATTGCCATCTATTGAGGCCTCTTTAGAATCAGATGTCATCAAAGAAAACTGTTCAAACGTGAGTTGTATTCTTAGGTCTCCTGCTAGAATTCTGTAGTCTTAATTTCAAATAGACTACTTCTTACATTAATCTCACCTGAATGTAATCTTTTAATAGCTTGTTGAAATTTCTTTAGCCCATCTTCTTGCGTAAAGATACAAAGACCAGTTTTCAGTGGAGAGTCCGGAACCTTCCATACCCCAAACAGGTCTACAACCTCTCTGTGGACCCTGATCAACGATGCTGCATCATACGTACAACGAATAAAAAGTATATGACTTTGTATTTGTGACATTGTATAGAAAGTAGTGCTTCTGTAAAGGCCTATTTTTTTGTGTTCATTCAGTGCTCATCATGCTCATGTAATATAGTTTGCTTCCCTTTAGGTGGCACTGTTGACAAAATATTGATCTCTTGCTACCTTTCAGGTATTACAAAAAGTTAAATGTTCCGGATCTAGATCGAAGCCAGCTGCCTTTGGATAGTTCTGCTCTCAGCTTTACCCATGTCAACAACACGTTAATCGTCAGTGTAAGTCCTCCCTATGACAAGAAATAAACAAAGTCCCACTATGAAAGACTTTTACAACACAAGTATGAATTTTTTAAAAATCAACAAGTAACCATTGCCCATAGCAATATCAAAACAGTCTTCATTTGTACTTGTATACTCAGTGGATCAATCATTGAATTAGTTAGAATAAACACTAGGATACCCATCTTAGTATCTGACAAAGATATTTACGACTTTAATGAATACCTATCATAAAAAAAAAAAATGGATTTCTTATTTGTTGTGTGTGTTCAAAATGGCACCCTCTTCCCTAAGTGGGCTGCTTTTGAACCTGGCTCTGGTCCAAAGTAATGCACTTCAGTGGAAATAGGCAGCCTCTGTGTTATCTCACTCCAGCCCAAGTGTGATTACAGTAAAGGATGTTCATGGAAGGGAATGGGGTTCCTGTAGAAGTAATTACCTATTTGGTCTTTTACCTCACTAGTACAAGAAGCCCAAAGAGATATTAACCCTTGAGCATGAGCTACTCTGTGAGGTGAAGAAACTGAAGGGAACCAATGAAGGGGACGTGGACTGCAAAACTCAATGAAGTGTGATGTCACTCCAACAAGTTGTTTATCCACCCATGCTCTTGCTCAAGATTTCTGTTGGAATAAGTGCCCTTCCTTAATTGGATTTGGAGCGATGCCTTGTCTATCCATTAACGGTCAATTCAGTGGTTGCCATTGTTGTTACTGCTTCTGTTGTTAGTTTAAACTCGCAAGTGTTCTGGTTGAAAGGTATTTAACGAGTTATTACCGCTGTTTTGTAAAATGTTCTGAATATGTGTTGTTGAGCTGCACATATTTTTGGATTAAACGTGTGTTTTTTTGGGGTCTTTTGAAGATGAATAAACGTTCATAATGTGGTCTCTACATAACTGTCTCTACATCTCTCCTCACACAGAACTATGCGGACTATTAGTTGTTAAAATACTTCTATTGCGGAGGCCACACCCCCTCCCACTATTCGTGGTGCCCGGTCCTTGTAAAACACTCCAACACACAATGCCTTTTCACTGTTGTTTCTCTACACCCGCAGAAGCACGCTATTTCTCGTTGAGGTCCCCCGAACAAGCATGTCCCGTTTGTGTTAACTGAATACCCTTACGCCCTGACTGTGCAGGCCAGATTGGGCCACCCTGAAAGCCATTATGGTCGACCTAGCCAGTGCTAGCGGGTCTTACGGGTCTCCCGGGCCTGGCCCTGTCCTCTTGGGGGTCCTTTTATTGGCCTGGAGACCGCCAACAAATGCCTCACAAACCCTAGGAATTGTCCACGGATGGGTCTGGGGAGAGCCAATGACAGGTATGGAGCTTGGCTGATAGTAGGACTGTATTTGTGGGACATGAACAAGTTGTACACTTTGGAGATTGAAGGTATTGCCTGCCAGGAGTATTGGGTACCGTAAATTGGTGAGAAAATATCCTTTTTTTAAATCTTTGGGAGAAACATTTTCATCCGGTCAGGATGGTAGACTTTGTTTGACCATGAACCGTTTCTTTCTTAAGAACGACTGAGTTCGAACAACACATGTTTGACAGAAGAGAAATTAAAAATAAGAGTAGTAGCAATGAAACCCTGTATTATGCTGTATAACTGCTTACAGCCGCTACATTTAAAACACTGTTCATGGTATAGATGCTGCCTGTTTAGAAACAATGGCGGTAAAAATGAACAATGTCATTTAAATATAGATTCCTCTTGCCTTGCAGTGATTGTGTTTCTGGGTCTGTGTGCCAAACCAAATGAGCTACACAGCGCTAAGAGAGACGATTCAAAACCACAGGCCACTCACTATTGTGCTTCAGTGAAAGAGATCCTTCATGGGATTCTGGACATGGAACCAAACAAAGAAGAACATCTGAAAAATATGCTGCAGTGATGTTCTGTTTTCCGAAGAAAATCCACGAACACAGAATTCCACGACCATTTGAGCTAGATATGTGTACCCCGTCGTCTTTTCTAAATGTGGCTATGTTAGATCATCCTAAAATGAAAACGTCTGTCCTTATAGCCAATCAGCCACACTACTGTTCATTCGTAGAAGGAAATACTATTAAAAGTATACATAAAAAGAAAAAGTGAGCATAACTTTGCATTTATTAACCCTGTTCATCCCTATCTTTCGTTGGTTCATTTGCGACTTCTCAAAGCTGGAGTTGTTAGTAGCTTAGCTACTGAACAACCCTTACTTATACTTGGAATCCGACCCTTAGCCAACACACAAATAACAGACTGGACGTCCAGACAAACAGTGAGGGTGGAGGGAGGGAGGGAAAGCTCTGATTCTGTGGAACAGCCAGTCTGCCTGGGTCTTCTTCTTCCCCCTGTAGTTTGGCCCCTGCCGGTCATGCTCAGTTGCTCCTGAGAGAGGGAGGAGGGTTTCTTTCAGCCCCGTCCATTCATTCCGAATGCCTCTTCCCAGCCATACCCCGTCTTTCAGCCGGTGCCACATTTTGCCACACAGAGCCCCGGTGCTCTTTTGCCCCCCCCCCCCCCCACCCAACCTTCCCTGCTCTCCTCCCTCCCCTGTGAGACTAGCTTCTTTTTGATAACTGACCCCTCCTCGTGTTATTATTCCGACCGACTATTGTATGACATGCCCTTTTATATGAGGGCCACAAAGGGCCCATTTGATCAGTGGGTTACGGTGTGCGGTTGTGAGAAATGCAACTACATGGTGGTAACCTTTGTCTCAAGCCAAAATGGTGGGCTGACCTCATCGGCTTTTAATGCACAGTCCCGTCTATTCAGGCCCAAGTCTCACTTGCTGAGCACATTGAATTGCAGTTTGCCTGTCACAGATATTGCCCCTCAGTTATCTGGGTCTCCAGAGAGGAGGAAAAAAAACAAACATGTTTTTTAGGCAACGTAAGATCCTTTGAGACCCTATGTTCCTCCCCACAGTGACCAAACAGTGCATTAACTCTCCCACAGGGGCCAAATCTTCTTTAGTGATTTTAATATACACTCTACAATAAATATTTTCGTCATTTAAAAGTATTTTACAAATCTTCCAATAAAAAATATATTCATATAAGTAGAAAACAAAAATGCACCAAAATGGCATCCTAAATGAAAAATTATGTTTTACTTGTATTCACTGTCAATCAGTTGATGCAACCACATTATGATCCAAAGATAGCTGCCATGTCATTTGTAATCATTATTTCTCCGTATAGCCGAGTAAGGTTTTCTATAAACCCGCAATGTCCTTTCATTCATTCAAATCTCATCGAGTACTTGAACTAAAATCGTCCTCCGGTACAAAACAAGGTTATTTCCTACTGATAAATCTCTGTCTGATGTAGAACTACTAGCGGATTAGATAGACTCCTTATTGTTTTAGATACAGTCCAGTACAAACCAAGACGAAAGAGGTCCCTGCAAAGGGCAGAAATGCAATAGTGGTATTGGCCAAAGGCCCATAATGGCCGTAGCTCAGTGTGCTCTCTTTCATCCCGATTTTTCCATCTTCCTCCTTGTTTCCTCAGTGGGCCCCTGAGCGGTGGTGATGGGTATGTTTAGTCCTCCGGGGATGAAAGGGGACCACGGGAAGGGGAAGGACATCAAAGGGCTGGGTGTCGCCCAGGAGGTGGCCCCTGGGCTGGCGTTTCATGAAGTGAGCCTCCCTCTGGTGCTGCTTGGTTCTGGTGGCCTTGCGTGGTCTCCCTTTACGCGTGAAGGCCATGTACCAGCCCTCGTACTTAGCGTTCTGGAGCGCCGTGTAGTTGTTTTCCAGAACGATCTCCGTGAAGATGCAGTCCTTGCCGCGGCCCTTTCGCTTCACGGGCGAGAGAGGTGGAGAGACATACGGAGAAAGGGAGAGAAAGAGGTGGAGGGGGGGAGGGGGGTAGAGGCAGGAGGGTCAGACTCTGAGGAGGTGAGGGTCTTGTTTTGCAAGTAATTGTCCTATCGATCCTTCATGGGAATGTTTAGGGTAAGTCCCTGTCAACCTTTTCCTCCACATGTCCCAGGCTCCCTACCGGGGCTTTTTTGGGAGATAACTCTACTTGAGAACCCTGAACTGGGACGTACATATATCAAAATGTTGTTCCTGGTCAAGGTCAAAACAATGACATTACTCATTAAGCTCAACCTACCAAAAGGGCTCACTTGGAAATACAGTTCCCTGACAAAATAGATAATTGCTCAAAGAAATTAATAATAGATATTTACTTTGCCAATCAGTTTCCCTCTCTTGTTCATACAGATATAGTAGCCCGTTTTGGCCCCCTTTATCCGAATGCGGCTTCCGAATGTATCCGTCTCCACGACAAGTTTAGCTAGAAAACAAGAAAAACAGGTATTTATGTTGAGCCTATACATCTTGGAGATACCGTACACATATTTTTGTGCTTATGAGGTCAGGATCATATGCAAGCTCACATTATATAGATCCCAATCTGAGCCTGAGCTATACATTCACACGGCTCATGCACGCCAAATTTGAATGACATGTTGAAAGGGTGTCAAGTCATTGCAAAGATTAGCTTTGAGGCTTGCCCTTTGCTAATTGGCGTTCGAGTAGAATGATTTTAGCACGGCAGTGATTATCATGATCATGAGTTCCCACATGCGTTCATACCGTGAGGAGGAAAACAATCCTTGTTTTAGAGAAGTAGCAAGTGGCTTTGACTTCACAGAGGCCCACGGTCATTAACGGGATGTGACAGGCCGTTCTACGACGCTGGTTAACCGGGAAGGAGTGACCGTACAGTGTGGTCAGTGACACGGCCGCAACGCACTGAGCGGTGGTCAGATTTGGGTCTGCTACAAGAGTAACACCCACTTAGCACATGCATGCGTGGGCCAGGACGAGGTGCGCCCATGTGTGTGTGTGCACGCCTTGGTGTGTGCTTCAATGTGCGCCCGTGTGTGTGTGTGTCTGTTGAGGACGGAGAGCAGACCGGGTGATGGGAAGGAAGTATGGAAGAGATTAAATGAAGATGCTGACCTCACTGCTCTTTATGAACTGAGTCATACATTAAGTTGCAATGCTAGGAAGAGCGCCCGTAAAAAAGAACCCTTAATAAACACGGAGAGGCATGGAGAGAAATGGATGGTGATGGTGGCAAGAAGATGGCTGGACATACTGATAAAAAAATTCTTGAAAAACCATTGATTTACAACAAAACAAATGTAGCAGTCAAATGTATCCCATTTCTATCATTCTCATGGCAAATTTAACTGAGTAACTGATATTTTAAACGATTATTACCCATGTAAAATGCTTTTGAATGGTTTCCTTTTTTAAGCAGGTATGAATTAATACATTAGTTAGGTTTTCATAGAAAGGGGCACGGTATCCGTTGCAAGCTTTTAAAAATGACATGTATTTTATTCAAAAAAATGGTTTTACACATGTTCATCAAGGGCCAATGAGGCCTAGAATTTTAGGACTTGCGCCCCAAGGTTATGAAAATTGCAACTTTCAACTGCTTCGAAGAGGGTAAACTACTCTGGAAATGTTGAGAAGGTAAGATGAGTTCTGATGTGTTTTCCAGATATTCATGGGTGTCTCCCGAGTATCACGCATTCAAAAACAATCTAGAATCCATTTTGAATGAATTTGCTCCCTCCGCCGCTTACTCATACCTACACTTCGTCATGAACCATATAAGAACGTTTTACATTTATAATTGTAGCACTATTTAATAGACATGGCCTAGTTGTTATAGGAGTGCCTATGAATTGTAAATTTACATCGTAGACTAAGGTCCTGTAAAATATGGATAAGTCTTAGCATGAGGCCTTTAAATGGATTATAGTGTGAGTGTGTGTGTGTTTCTTACCGTGCACAGCTCCGTCGTCGCCCATGGCGTTTACTTTTTTATTGCCCAGAACCTGGACGTGTTTCCCGCTGGTCCGGCTGTAGAGCTGATATGTCCGAATCAAACGGCGACTCATTCGGTCGGACAACCTGCACTGCTCGTTCACATGATGCTTGAAATTAGGAGGTGGGGAGTGGGATTGCACAGAGTTCTGTCGAAGAAGAAAAACACCAAACATTAAACAAATATATATTTATTATCCATTTAAAAGTAAACACGTTTAATTATAAAAGCACCCATGTCATCGTGACTTCAAGTGCCTTATATTGCTGAATGAATGATCAATCTGGCCTAAGCATATTCTAATAACAGCAGATTAGGTACACACATTTTTAAGATATTTAGTTTATTTAACTATACTCACATTTTTTTAAATATATGTGTATTTTTTTCAATTCATGGGTTTCCAAATTGTTAAGGGAATTGCGGGCACATGGCTTATCAAAGAAGTATGAAGTTATGCGCAGTGCGTGTTTGGGGATATACACGCACTGAGTCCGCTGTCCTCATTCGAGATGACATGCCTCCGATAGGTTGTTTAACCACGAATGATCTTTCACCCCGATCTCCCTGGGCTATATCCCTTAACGATTCTTTTTCAATTCAGCCATACGCCATCTCCATATGTTTTAACTATTACCTTTAAGGCCCGCGTTTACGTCTTTTCAAGATGTTTGACTTGTTGCCAACTGCTTAGGACTCATAATAAAATATTGATGTTAGACATTTAGGCCTACTGCAGATTTCTACAAACGAACGGGTTAAATCAATACAGGTAATTTTGCTTTGATGCACTGAAACATTTTATAAGAGGCTGTAAATGAACTGTTTTAGTAGTCTATGCCTTTTCCTTTGCAAACTAAAAATAATACATGCAACTTCATACCTGCGTGTAAAAGCACAACGCTGCAAATTGCAGTAACCTGAAAAATAAAAGAAACGTTAAAGATTGAAATATCCTATATTTACAAATAAGCATAACCACTTATCTTGACAGCAGGTCAGATAATTCACTTACAGGTAGCCTAATCTTGATGTTCTAAGCCTCATCTTGAAATAACTCAAATGTTTCTTCATGAATTCCACTATTCCAATTCCACAGGATTTCTATGGTAAATGGCTGTCCTTCCCAGCAGAGATTTTAGCGTAGAGTATATCTCCCTCTTGCTACAGGTAGAAATTGTTAGAGATTGATAGAGATTGAAATCCCGATACAGTGGTTAGGTTCACTGTTCCAGGTAGGATTCACATTCACTCATTGACAGTCTCACAATAAAAACGTTCCGGGACGATTTAAAGACGTTCAAGGGCCATCCAGCATTAAACGTCCCAGGGTAAGCGACCACCGTTATTCCACAAATTCGTCAATTCCCTCTCGTGTCAATCATTCATCCGCAGAATTCAAGGTCTTGTTTAAAGTTGATTAGTAGAGATAATGTATTTCCCAGTTGCTTTAATAAATCCATATACACCGGTGGGAAGGAATAATAACGCGCATGGAGATCACCTTATTTTCACGTGTATTTTACACACTGTAATGAGGTGCGGTGTCCATTAAAGAAAAAATAAATAACAGAAACTAGAATCTTACATGTACATGGATTAACAAATTCAACTCAAAGTGTAGCGACTGGTGTGGTTTTCCTGTCAAATAAACGCGGTTAGATGTTCTGTATAGCGAAACTCCAAAGTCACCACACACGTGTTTCTTGTGGTACCGTTAACTCTAGAATTCTGCGTCTCCTGCCCTCAACATTTAAATACCTTCACTTGCGCGAAAGGCAATATCCTCACTAAACAGGCGGAGCCTCGGGGTGGAAGTGGGTGGGGGTGGGGGGGGGGGGGGGGTTGTGGGGGTCGTTGGTGGCAGCCCAGTAGAATGAAGTGTGAGGTTGGCATACAGTAAACCGATGGACATCGGACCATATGAAGGTATTTTAATCACTCCAGAAAAAAGAATGCCTTTTTAATATTGGGCTTTTGTAAATGTGCTTTAATATTTATATTTTGGCATTGCTATATGCATTTCATATGCTTATTTACGTTTCAGCCCAGGTCTTAAATGTACAATACAAAACTCATGAGCAGTCCCGAAGCACCAATCAATTTGTTACAGTATTTATCAATAAACCCTACAATTATAGTACAGCACATGTGGACCATCAGATGCAAGCTCTACTAAGTCCCACAACTGAACTACAAAAAAATCGAACTTTGAGAGACATCATCTGTTTTCATAAAATTCTCATGGAAAAATGCTGTTCCCTGGCATGGATTTGAAATTCTACAGCTAGATTAACGTATTCCCCTTGTACAGGTTAGTGGTGGTTTCTGAGACCCATTGGACCAGCCTTGATCTGGCATTGTTCCTTGTTGTACATAGCCTATGTAAGTAATATGTGTTCCATGTGAACGCATGACACCTAATGGTTTTTATTCCTCACAGTCCTTGCCTTCTTTCTCACTCAAAATCCTTTTTGCTACATGTGTTTTCTCTGTTGCAGTCTTCCTGGATTTGTGTGTGTGTGTGTGTGCGCGCGCAATGAACATAACTTCAACATGTGTCATAAGGTAATGGAATCAATGAGCTGAAGCTAATTAGAATTAAAACATTTTAGGATGTATCATCCGATCATATCGTCACTTCCATAATCTGGATTCAGAGACACTCATTTAACACACCGTGTGCTTAAACGTGCTCCGGTTTCAGCAGAGCAATAGAGATGAATACTATTGCTTTTAAAACCGCTTTCTCCTTAAACACGTGAATAATGTGGGAACCTTTTGTACCCTCCACAGCTCAGCAAGCTCAACAGCTGTTCAAGTGTAAAACATACAATTATCTGAATTTCAGTCCAATTCTTTGCAGTAAATCAGTCATTCCGCCCAATGTATGGGATTTAGAGGGTGAAAATGTACCTGCCTTATTAGTTCCAGAGGGATACTGCAACAAGTGATTTGGCCACCTGGAACAATTCAGCAACTTTGTTCTCTGGGTTGTATTTCCTCCTATATGGCTGTGATCCTAAACAGCACCCTTTTCCCTATAGAATGAACTACCTATAATTAATTTTTATAGGGCTCTAGTCAAAAGTGGCCCACTATGTAGGAAATAGGGCGCGATTTGAGATGTTACCTATGAAACACTGATGTTTCATAGGTGTTTCACTGATAGTCTGTACAAATTCCTTACTGTGATTGGCTTATACTGAGAGTATACTGTGGAGAGTGTGGCCTATGGCCAATCACTAATGTATATTAGTAGTAATTCAGATAAAATATCTCAGACACCGCTGTCCTGATGTGGAAAAAACGCGATCGCACCAACGGATCTTGCAGGAGAAATCCGTCGCTTACAGAACGACAACGATTGGCCCTTTCGTGGGGGACCAGGTGTATAATGTTACCCCGCTCGTCAGAACTTGGTTTGGGCCCGGTCATGTCAACTCCTCTGCCAATGACCTGCGACGCAGCACCGACGGACCTGTGGCCCGGCTACGTTCACGGACAATTCGCAATAAAAATGCACGTGACAACTCGATAAAGGGCAGAGGGTGCTCGACTCCCGTAGAACCTCCGGTCCAGTTTTTGTAGGTCGATCTGTGTACGGTGAAATAGATGAATAGTCCTCCATCTTCCACTGTCTGCCTCCCACACTGCTTTGCCGGAGGCCCAGGAATGTTGGCATTGCCTGCAATACAATGCTGATTTAACCCAGCCTAGCTTGTACTGAATGTGAGTAAAGTCATAAGTGAGTTATTCCTTTCCCCAAATCTCTCCCTGTTTTTCACTCTCAGATTCTCCCTGCTTTAAACGGAATGGTTGTCTACTTAAATGCAGTGCACAAGCTTCTTAGACGCTGTTTCTCATACCATCGTCATCCAATCGCTACCTGCAATTTTGAAACAATTTCCCCGCCAAGGACACATTTAACCCAAATGTCATTTAGGAGAGTCGGTCTGGCGGACATTTTTGTGTAAAACCTCTCCAGACTTCTACTCCAGCCTCCACCTGAAACATAAGCGATTCTCCAAAAACTCACACGAAAGCCGTAGTTTTTATTCAAAGACGTTATGTCGGCAATCCCGCCCTCACCTCATACTTCTCACAGTCTCTTGTGACCGTGGGGTCGGGGGCCTATTATGAGCTGGAGAGGAGCCGCAGAAGGCTAGGAGCCGAAACAGCTCCAGACCTGACCCGCTTCGCCTCAACCCGGCCGAGTCGGCCCCCGACGCCTGAGCTGCTTTTCGCATTTAGACCCCGGCTTTCGCCTGACTCCCGACACGAAGCCTCTGTATCAGAACGGCGCAGCATCACCGGAGACTTGCAAAGAACAAGAAGAAAATAGATTTTTTTTTTCTTGGAGGCCCGGAAAACAGTCGGTTATTCTTAGAGGAGGAGTGACTGAATGTCTGAGGAGGCCCGAAGATTGCTGCCTGACAGACTCCCATTCCAGCAGAGGTTTTATTCCCAGCGCCTGAAGTGAGACATGGTGAGCACACACTGCCATGGGGCTGTGGCAAGGCAGACACCATAGAGACACAAGAGACACAGAACAAAAACAGTGTGTGTGAGAGTTTCCCAATGTGGAAAAGGGAGAAAAAGTGGGGTTTTGGGGAAGTGTCATCTGCTGGTCTGAACTGTCATTCGCCACCAGCCGCTGCGGTTTCCTGTACCGTACCCGGGAAGAGAAATGAAAACCCGTTTCACCAGCCGCTGCGGTTTCCTGTACCGTACCCGGGAAGAGAAATGAAAACCTGTTTCACAGCTCCGGAGTCACGTTCTAATTGCGTCGCAGTCGTCTGTCGTTTTTCTTGTTTTTCCGACGGCGCCGACCGCAATTGTCCTCTTCGACGGCCCGGCCCGCGTTCACCTCGCCGTTTACCCCGTGCGGCAACGCGGCAGAACGGGGTGACTGTCATCGCCGCGACAGCCTGTGGCGTCAGGGGACGGCCGGCCGACCGAAGGAAGGCACTTGTGAAAAGCGTTGTGGAGAATCGGAGAGAAAGCGGCGACAATGCCGTCACCCCTCTGGTAAACGACCGCTCTATGCCTTTATCAGCCATGAAGGAAATGCATTAAGAAAGAGTCATAAATATTTGACCTTCGCTTGCCACTCAATTAACCAAGCTCAAATGGTGAGCAGGGTGGGGGGGTGGGGTTGGTTGGGGCTGAGTGGGAGAGAGGAAGGGAGAGAGAAAATTCGGTGAAAATGAGAGAGAGGGAGAGAGAGACTAATAGCATTGCTGGTAGGGTCGTTGCTCTGGGGGTGTATTAGAGTGAGGTAATCTCTTGGATAGAAGACCGTTCAGACACACCAGCAAACACACACACACACGGTTCAGTGGCCATTTGGCATTGGGGTGGGACGACGCACATTCAATTCTCTGTCGCCTTGCCGAATGCTCAAGTCAAAATACGCCATCTTTAATCTTGTCGTTATGAGAGGAGTTGTACAGAAATAAGTAATGAGAGCATGTATTGTCTCTAACCACAAACACACTCACAGCCAATAACATCCTGTCATGCTGCTGTTTTTTTTTAACCCACGAGCGCCCTGGCTCTGGTCCAATTGATTTCCCGGACCAATCAGATGGGCCCAAATGTGTTTGCACTCGGTGAGGGGGGCGGGGACGGTGGTCACGGCCAGATTCTTTCCCGAGAACAAACCAAGTTCTGTAGGTGTGGCATTGCGGGTTGGGGAAGCAGTCTGGCTAGCCGGGCAAGGGGTGAGGAGGGGGGGGGGGGGGAAACTGGTACACGGAGGAAAACATATGGTCTTTTTCACCAGACCACCTCGCTTTCTCACTCACTCCCATCAGGTTGAAATATGTGTATGTGTTTCACAGGGTTTAAAGTATATTAGATTGTCTGAAATGTCCGACTCCGCACCCTTCATGGGACGAGCGACAGCTTCAGCCGCAAACGACAGCGCAGACGAGTCAGGATCGAGGTGGTATTGTAACACTGGGTCGTCCTTTCCCTGTCAGGGGCCCACAACACAACGAGTCCCCCTGTCCCCCTTGCAAACCCCAACGTCCCCCACAACCCCCACTGTCCTTGACACCCCAACGTCCCCCACAACCCCCACTGTCCTTGACGCCCCAACGTCCCACACCGTCCACCGTGCCACCAGCGTCCCCCCCCCATTCCTCCCTCCCACCACGGGCACTGTGATTTACGATCTCGTAAACACCTAGGAAGTGGCATTGCAAACGGTTTAACAAAGTCAATAAAAGCAGACATCATTCCTGGTAAGGGGGTGGGAGGGTGGGTGGCTTGGGGAGGGGGGGTGGGAGCATCTTTCTCTTCCCCTTCACTCCCATTTCCCTTCATCATTCCCTCCCTGCCTCCCTCGGTCTTCTCCGTCCCCCCACCCTCCCCTCACCGGGAGAGCGAGCCGGGCCGATGGTTTTAGCAGGCCTACCTGCGGGGTTGCTTAGAGCGGCACGCCGTTTCATCTCGACACAGGAGGCAGGCTCTCGGGCTCCCCCCCCCCCCCCCCCCCCCCCCCCCCCCCCCCCCCCCCCCCCCCCCCCCCCCCCCCCCCCCCCCCCCCCCCCCTCCCCAAGCCCCCTCCGCACGCAACCCTCCGAACAGCTGTGCGGACCTGGCAGGGAGTAGAGGACCACGGAAAAGGGTGAGAGAAGAAAGAGCAAATTCAATGGACCTCAGGGAACCTTGACTTGCCTTCCTCTCTCAGTTCCCGTCTCTATCCTTCTCTCTTTTCCCCCCATCATCATCTTGCAATCGTTTATTCTCCCTCTCTCCGCCCATCACTCTCATCCCTCTCCATCACGCTCTGTTTCTTTGTGTCAGCCCCCCCCCCCCCCCCCCCCCCCCCCCCCCCCCCCCCCCCCCCCCCCCCCCCCCCCCCCCCCCCCCCCCCCCCCCCCCCCCCTCCCTCCTTTTCCAGCCAGTTCTCCTCTCTCCCCCTAATGACCCCTCACGTAACCCAACGGCGTGCCTCCTCGGCCCTGTGCTCCTCCTCGTCGGCTGGAGCCCTCGGCGCCTCGGCGCCCCCCCTGGAAGATGAGAAGGAGGTCATCGAGGCCAGCGTCAGCGACCGCTGTCTCTCCGTCCCGCTCTCTGGCGAGATCCCACCGTGGCTGCCGCGCACGCATCCCAGAGGTGGATGTTTAAAAGGGGAACCGTTGGTAGGAAGTCCACGATTCACTCGATTCACTCCTCGCGGATTCATAATCCCATTGTTCTGTCCCCATCCGTACTGGTTACCCTCTACACAGGGCCGTTCGGTTCTGGGGGTGGGTTACCTCGGAGTTGGACTGTTTGTGTTGGACAGAAGGACAGTCACTGGGGGGACTTCAAGGGGTCTTGTTCAGCAGCCATAGCTGCTGTACGCTTTCCTGGCCTGGAAATTGGAGAGGTGAAAACTCAATGCTCTTCTTCCCCTGACGAACCTAATCCACTACCGCCGTCGTGGGTTTCCAGAAATACTAATTGGCCCATAACTCAGTTTGGCCTATTTTCCTCAACATTGAAACGTGACGAGTAGGATCTGTCTGTTGATAGTGGCCTTCTATGACCTTGTATTGTTGACTGTTCACTTCACTGTATTTACCAGTGTTTGCAGAGCTTGAGAAAAATGTGCCAGAAGTTTAGGTGGGCATATTTATCTAGTTATTCGCAGTCGATACCACAATGTGGCCTTGTAGTTAAAGTGGCCGTAAGTATTATTTCTACTAAACTGTTAGCATCAACACCTGCATGAATGATTTATTAAGGAGGAGATAATTGGTCATTCGTCTTTCAGTTTGCATCGACTTGTAGTCTCCTCATACTAACCTTGGACATTGCTCTCCCTCCAGCCTGAGCAACCCTGGACTAGCTGGTACTATTATTGTTCTTATTTGTTCTTGGAAACGTTCGAGGCAGGATTGTAGAGAAACGTCTGACACGGTGACTCTTTAAAAACATGCCAGCCGGCCGTCTTTCCCATGTTATGATTCCTAATGATGTTAATAATGTAATAATGATGTTCTTCTTCTGCACTAAACACTCACCCAACAATCTCTACAAAAGTACAATATAGCCATTTTTCCCAAATTGTTTATTGGTCCGTGTTTAAAAAACCCACTTAGCGACGGGGTATTTCATGGTATAATAACAGTTATGGATTACTGGAAAAGTCATCCAGCAAGTCCGTCCCCTCCTTCCAATTTGAAGCGAACATTAGAAGATCTAAAAAACGGACCTGTGACTCGCCTAGCCCCGCATTCCCTTCCCAAGAGGGCCCGACTTTGGGAGCCCAACATATAAAATGAAAAGACGGTATAGAAGAGGGGGATGGGTAGGAGAGCGAGGGAGGGAGGGAGGGAGGACGATACAGACGGCAGGAGGTACAGAGGATGAGGGAGACGGAAAAGCGAGAGGGAGAAAGAGAGAGAAAGAACAAAAACAAAGCGAGAAAGCAGAGGAAGGGAGAGCTTGCTCCGAGGCGGGAATCCTGAGGAGAGACGCGGAGCTGCACTGACAGAGACCCGGGGAAAGCGAGTGAAAGGGGGCCGCCCGGCGTTGAGTGCCGTTGTGTTTGCTTAGTCTCCTTCAAAGGCCGAGCTTAATTATTTTACCATGCTAAAACCGACTGACGGACTGTCCGGGTGACTGTCTGAATGACTGTCGGACCGACAGACAAACTGACTGGCTGGTTGACCGGTGGACTGACCCTCTGACCGTCTAAACCGAGTGACCAACCGACTGACCCACTCCCGGGCCTCTTTCTCTTAATTCGACGTTCTCTCTCCTTCCCTCTCCACATCCTTTTTGCTTTCTCTCTCTCTCAGCTATTTCGGTGAGGATGCAGTTCACCTATTAAGGCAATCACTTCCAAAGGGTCTGCCTCAACACAGTTATAATAAAGTTATTGCTCATTTAATCGTAACTGAATCTCATTTTGAGCATTACCCTAACCCTCAGCTTGACCTCAACCAAGCTGCTAATGTGTTTTGTGATGATACAAGGATCTTTGAAAATTATTTTCATCTCTCAGCTGTCAGGCCAAAGTGGGATGCCAAATTTCATAGTTTTGGGATCCTGAATCCCAGACTATTGTCCCGATGTACGAAGTACAATGTGACTATAATGCATGTCTCAGGACTTGTCTCAGGACATGTCTCAGGACTTGTCTCAGGACTTGTCTCAGAACTTAAACAACAGTAAGTAATTAAACAGTGTTTTTTTTGCTGTAGAGTTACAGGTTTGGTGGGTGGCAATGGCCTGAACTCATAATGCCAGTTCAAGTATATTCAGTTCATGTTTCTGCCCTGTCTGTTTTGTGACATCACCTTTACGTCCATGGTCTTGCCTCGTTCCGCGGCAGGTTCAGGAGAGTTGAAGTTTAAGCCGTGTCCTCTGATGTATATCTTGGCTAGTCGTACTAATACACCGCCAGCTTAACCTCTTTAGGGCTTCACACTGGCCCATTATTCTAGGGGCCCCAATCCGACCCATGATTCCCAGGGGCCCACCCTGGTCCAATTCTATTCTTGGGGCCGTCCACAGGACCATTGTTTTCCCAAACGCCCCTATTGTTAGACAAATTATGATTGTTAATCAAAATATAATAATGAAAACCACTAAAACGTGTACACGTCCATAAAGCATTTACCTGAAATACCAGATATGTAGTCCACCCACGTGTGCTCTGCACCTATGTACATGTTTCCATACAACACATCTACACCCGCAGTCTGAACTGACTGCAGTGCGAAACCACACATGGACAGACATCACTGACCCAGGACCAGTTTATATTCATAATCCTGCACGGGTCCGACAGACGACGACCCCCAGAACCTTCACTGCCGCACACAGTCGCTGTTAACCATAACCCTAGTTAGGGTTAACCCTAACCCTATTCCAAGGGTGTCTTTGGACTTTTGGTGATCAATTGGCAGAAAACAAATGATAATGTTAAATCAGTCGCTGCCCCCGTCCTAGGCAATGCATCATGGGAACAGAACTCTTCCCTTTCCGAGCCTCCCCCGTCCCTGTCATCCTCCCTCCCTGCTTCCTCCCCTGCCGGTCCCCCACACAACCTGGGGAACCAATCAAGCCGTGTGTATCCAGGGCCCGTTTGGCCCAACCGTGTCGTGCGGTTTAACCTCTGGCTTTGAACGGCCGCGGCTCACAGCACGACCACGGCCTGGGTGGGAGGTTTGGTTGGTGGGGAGGGAGGGGGGATGAGACTTTGGGATACGATCAGTAGAGTTCAGGGACCACCAAGGACCTTGGAACTTGGAAGATATGCCCCGCCCTCATCCTTGTGATAAAGTAATGGGTAAAGACCGGTGCAAGCTTTTCTATACTGAGATGTGTTTAGACAAAGCCAGCTACTGTACGCGTCAAGTAGTGACGACTCTACTGTGGTCTGAATATCCTTTCCAAAATTGGTCTTCGGTATCGCAATGGTTCAACTCAGCATGGAATCCCAATGGAATGTTCCACCGCCAAGTCACAACGACACATTAGAAAACACTATCTTCTTTTGTAGTTTGTCTAAGTCCCCCTTTTAACTGAAGAACAAGGGTTATTAGGGTATTTTAGTTGACAGGATACGTATTCATCCACTTTAAAGGTATACAAACAAATTAGGTCTTCTTTTAGCATGAGACACTCAGGACAGCATTCTTCCTGGCTGGGAGGAATGCTTTTAACAATTTGCTGTCGGACACATTGGAACATGAGACCTCCATAGATTGCCACATTCCAGGAGGGCATTTTTGTCGCTCTTCAGACCTCAGTCAACGACACTATCTAATTCTTGCCCTTCCATGTGCCCCCCCCCCATCCCTTCCCGGCTCTACAAGCCGGTTTGGGAGCCGTCTGAAGCGTCGACGTGTTAATCGCCTAAGAATGCACCCTTACAGGGACCCAAACACAAACAGAGACAGGCACACACTCTGTGTTAAATGGCTACGCTGCGGGCTCTTACATGCTGTAGGTGTACCTTCAGGTGGAGAATTAGGCCTGTCCACACCAAGTGACCAGAAAAGACTCCTGGTGCAGACATGAGCCCTTTTGCGGTCTCAACCAAATTAGATGAAAGGTTTAGCCTTGAACGTCTTAAAGCCAATCCGCTCGAAGGTATAATGTGTGAACGTCTTAAAGCCAATCCGCTCGAAGGTATAATGCGTGAACGTCTTAAAGCCAATCTGCTCGAAGGTATAATGCGTGAACATCTTAAAGCCAATCCTCTCGAAGGTATAATGCGTGAACGTCTTTACTCCTAATTAGCTAAAAAGGGCATAGCCTTTAAACATACTGACTGCCAATTAACCAGAAACTCTTTGATGCCTTGATTGCCAATTAGCTGGAAGCCTTAAATGGTTTGATGGCTAGCGTTTGGTAAGCATATATATCCTTTTATTACATACTACTTACGTTATTAATGAACACAGTGTACAGAAATATTTTCAATTGACATAAGTCTTCATTCCCATCACTCAGTGTAATAATCGAACATAGGAAAACTGTTTTGACTATCCAGATTTAAGTTTGATTATCTTAAAAAACATACACATAATAAGCCACACCTCCGATATAATTTCTGATTATGTACCCCTTTCAATTGAACTCAAGAGTAAGATGCAATAAATGTAATCAATAATGACAGAGACATGGTTATATGGGGCGTATTCTGATGCCGTCCTTTGCAGTGGCATGGTGGCAAAGTTCTCATAACATTCCCCAACTTCCCTGACTCTCATCTACTGGGACTTCTGTTCAACCCTACATTTAAGGCACTAGCCTGCGAAGCGACAGGTAATTCGAATTAGAATGCTTATATTAATGTACCTGCAAATATTGTTACTAATGTCAAGTCTCAATCACACCTGTACATGGGCACATGGCATGTAATTAGACGCATCTCCACTTCCTAATGTAGAACATTTCTTAGTGGGTGACACTTCACTATTGAAGTCTTTATCGTTGCAGGTTCAGGCAAAGTGCTGCTGAAGGTCAAATTAGCCCCTACACATCTGATCCCTTTTCCTCCACCAGCTTTGGGACTAAAGGGAAGGGAAGGGTTTGGGATTCACCCTGTATGTTTCAATAGCCAATTTGATGTTGGTCATGTGACAGCAGTAAATCTGGATTGTTACAATTCCGTCGCGCTTTGGGAATCCGTGCATGCTTTTACGTAAATACCGCGTTGGGGTTATGGCAGATTTACAGTAATCTGTTGTGCTTTGGGAATCCTCCCGGCCTCTTCGGTAACATCATTTGGACATCTGCGATTCCTCTCTCCTTTCCCCGAGAGGTATTTCCTCCAAAAGCTGACAGGGCACGTAACCCAATCACACGCAGTCTCCGCGACGGCGGCCGGGAGAGCCTCAGACCGCCTGTCCGTGCCGGCGCACTTGGCGTTCCGCGCACCGGCGTGTACATGTGCGGCCGTCCACGTGTCCACGTGTCCACGTGCGCGTATATCTGAGGCCTGTGGGCGCGTGTGATTTGACATGTGCACGGGGGAACACGCCCACCTCTGCCTCCACCACCAGGGTGATCAGTTCAGGGGGCTGGAGCAGATGGAGCGGACTGTCATCGCAACTACGTCAGCCATCTCTCATCTCTCTCTCTCTCTCCATCTCCCCACATACAGTCACGATAACGTGGGGGGGGGGGGATTCCGCATGGCACATTATCAGTGTGTTGAAAGCACCTGACTGCTGTGCGACAGTCTGTCACAGTGGGCCTCACTGACAGTTCCCCTTTAGAGGGGGGCAGGTGGGGGTTTCGGTGATGGGGAAGGGGGGTTGGGAGGTCTAAGAAATCCATTTGATACGGGTTTTCACTGGTCACCCTGACAGGAGCTGTCGTTGGAGGGGAGGGAGAGGCGGGGGTGGGGGGGCGGGGGGTATGTTGGGGGAGCCGGGTGCTTATCGATCAAACACCCGTCCCTATCTGCCGCCCTGTCCATCAAATCCTGGGGGGTCGTGTTTGGATAGGACACAGGGGTGGTTCTGGACTGTGTGTGTGTGTGTGTGTCTTGACAACACCTCTGCTGTATGCTGTGCATGGTTAAGACACGGCACCCTGGTTCATGTTACCGTGGTCTAACTGCTCTGGGGGGAAGGGGGGGGGGACATCAGAGGGAACAAATTCAACTGGAGAGACCTTTAACCTTTAACATCGGCTAGTTGCACTGATGACCTCAGTATAAAGACTCCATGTAGACATCTCCATACAGATGTGTTGCCGCTATAGATCAATTAATACCTCTTTCTCTCTCTCTCTCTCTCTTGCTCTCTCCTCCCTTCTATTGAAATATAATTGTCTCTCTATATATAAAAAACATATATACATTTCTATATATATATATATATATATATATATGCAATGGCTTTACGTGTCTGCACACATCCCCTTGCAGAGTTTCCCATATCGTCTGATCGCTATAGTGTCCAATGCTACTCTATTGAACCATATACACTCCATCCTTTCAATCAGTTTTACACACGGTCCACTTGAACCCAATCATACTAGTTTTTAATTAAATACTGCACAGGATCTACTCTATTGAATAACATTTTACATGAACATGTAAAACGTACATTCCCAAAAAATAGTAAGTAAACTTTGGTTACAGACAAAACGCAGTTGTGCATTCTCAACACAAGAAATAAAAAAGGGGGAGGGGGGGTAACTAAATGAATTCGTGCTGTGGTCTACTTTAGCAAACCGAGGCATTTGTGCATACCGTCAGAAAACCACAAAAGCAACAGCTGTGACTGCGAAAGTAGACACGGGGAGAAAGGCAAACCGTCATCTTGCGGCGCACCATCCAACCGGAGTCAGTTTGGCCAAGCCGCCACAGCCTCCACGGCCGGTAGCCGTCCCCATACCGCGGACGTGAGGCTGGCTAAAGTCAACGAAGAGGGACAGCGGTTTTTTGAGTTTCCCATTCCTGCAGTTTGTTCATGTATTGCTTTTATATCTCATCGTTTACAACATCGGTCATTCTGCCTTTCTTCTATTGTATCGTGTCTTTTTAATCAATCAAACTGTGGTAACGTGGAGTCTCTCCGACAAGACAGCGTTGTTCGATCTGGTGGTTCAGTTTTCCTGGTTAATCAGCTCCCTCTGCTGTTGAAGAAGTATTCTACAGGTTATTTGCTTTGATGTGGCAGGTAGCTCACATACATTTGTACTGAGTGTGATTGTTAGTATCCTAATATCAATCCTATTATCAGTGGTGATCTTTTTAAATGGTTTAGAAATATATTTAGGCCAATATTTCTGAGCTAATTTGTTGACAGGTCAGATCCTAATATTATTTATCACATTTTATTTCCATTGACCTATGCATTCTACACGATTGAAATGTTTCAGGTGTGCCCAAAAGACACACGCACTCTCTCACACACACACACACACACACACACACACACACACCACTTACTGTATGGTATATCACACAGTCCTCTTCACATCTTTCTGTCCACCATGTGATCTATAAATAGTCTCTCATCAGTGGTGCTGACCCTGGGCTTCTCTCTCCATCCGTTCCTCCGTCCAGGCAGAGATAGAGGTGATTGATTGGGGCTCAGCCCTGGGCCAACCTTCCACTTGGGCCCTGATGACTGGCTATAAAAAATGGCAGTTCAAAGCCACCGAAGATAGAGGGTGAGGGGGATGAAGAGATAGAAGAAAGACAAGGAGAGGAGATGGGGGGGAGACGGGGATGAGGAGAAGAGATTGGGAATAGGGAAGGAGATGGGGAGGTGGAGAGGAGAAGGGGAGGAGATGAGATTGAGAGGAGTTTAGTATCCCTTAATACTCTACCTCACATTGGTCCAGTTTAGTATCCCTTAATGCTCTACCTCACATTGATCCAGTTTATTATCCCATAATACTCTACTTTACATTGATCCCGTTTAGTATCCCATAATACTCTACTTTACATCGATCCCGTTTAGTATTCCATAATACTCTACCTCACATTGGTCCCGTTTAATATCCCTTAATACTCTACTCTACATCGGTCCCGTTTATCTCTGTCTGTCTCTCTCTGTCTATCCCTCTTGCTCTCTGTCTGTCTGTTTATCTCTGTCTGTGTTTCTATTTCTGTCTGTCTCTCTCTTTCTTTCGGTCAATCTCTCTGTCTGTCTGTCTGCCTCTGTCTCTGTCTCTCTCTGTCAATCTCTATCTCTTTATTCCCTGGTCAATGAAAAAAGGAGGTGTCATTTACAAACACTGCTGGAACAGTCTTTCAGCACTTGCTTTGTTGGCCTTCGACATTTAATGGCTCCAGGTGTCATAGGTTATCAATCTTAACCCTGACCAAGATACACAAATGATAATCTACCACAGCACCCCAGTGATCATATATGCCACATCACACCGGTAATCATATATACCACATCACACCGGTAATCATATCTACCACATCACACCGGTAATC
>JACXGK010003069.1:29618-47885 GCA_016801125.1 Novumbra hubbsi | reverse complement strand
ATATTGACTAGTTCATTAACCAGGGTTGTAGTGGTGTTGTCCATATTGACTAGTTCATTAACCAGGGTTGTAGTGGTGTTGTCCATATTGACTAGTTCATTAACCAGGGTTGTAGTGGTGTTGTCCATATTGACTAGTTCATTAACCAGGGTTGTAGTGGTGTTGTCCATATTGACTAGTTCATTAACCAGGGTTGTAGCACGCAGAAGGCCTGGAACAAAGCCTGACAGTGGCTTCCGGGGTGCTGGGGCAATGGAGGTGGTTCGTGGGGGGCCAGAACAAAGCCTTAAGGTGGTTCGTGGGGGGCCAGAACAAAGCCTTAAGGTGGTATGTGGGGGGCCAGAACAAAGCCTTGAGGTGGTACATGGGAGGCCAGAACAAAGCCTTGAGGTGGTACGTGGGGGGCCAGAACAAAGCCTGGTGGTGGTACGTGGGGGGCCAGAACAAAGCCGGGTGGTGGTACGTGGGGGCCCAGAACAAAGCCGGGTGGTGGTACGTGGGGGGCCAGAACAAAGCCTGGTGGTGGTACGTGGGGGGCCAGAACAAAGCCTGGTGGTGGTACGTGGGGGGCCAGAACAAAGCCGGGTGGTGGTACGTGGGGGCCCAGAACAAAGCCTGATAGGGGCATACGAAGTGACCGTACATCAGTCCCACATAATCAACCAACTACAAAACTCTACTTGTAAACTTTAGTAATGAACTTCATCCACTTCATCCTTTAGTTTCACCAGCTCCTTGACATCACGGTAAACCAGGTGCCTGGTTAACAAGGCGGCACTGTAACTTGTTGCAACCTGAAGTGCAGAGTCCATGCATTGGTAATGGAGAAGATGGGTATGGATGTTTGTCACAGCCCAGATGTCAGTTGGTCTTGCTCTCTTGCCTTGTTCCCTCGACTCCACGAAGTGTAGCAGGAGTAGTAAACCTGAGGGTTAGGAAGGGCCTTTAGAGTGCTAAAAAAGTCCTCCACCGCTGCCAGCACAATGGTGATCACCATGTCACTAAGGACCATGGCAGGGACAAGGGGCCTGGGCCAGCCTGGACACAATGTCCACCACCACCTTAGAGGGTTAACACAGCTTAGAGCAGGTCTGGAAGGGCAGGCTCTGGGAAATGCTCCTAGGACCTCATTACAGACCTCAGGGTTGCTAAGAGGTTAATGCCTGACAGACAAAACACACTACTAAAGGAACTGTATGCCACCTGCCCATGTCATTTCATATAGCGCTAGTGGATAGATAGAATACTGTTTGGAATAATCCATTGACAACAACTGTTAAGAGTTGAGTGTTCACCTTCCAGGTCTGTCACAGGAGCAGGAAGTGCTGTTAGTGCCATTAGCATTAAGATTAAAATATTTGATGCCCGGTGTCCTAATCGGGTCACTATGGTTATGTCAGCAACTGTTACCTGAAATAATTACTTACCTGCTCATTATAATAGATTTTATCCCAGCTGAACATTCATTAGCAGACATCTTGATAAAACAATATATTCCTTTTAAGTTTTTTCTTTTTTGGCCGAGGACACGGTTAATGATTTTACCAAAAATGATAATAAACATAATAGGTTGTCATACCGGAGCTGATCCAATTGGAATTGTTTCATGAAACAAAAACAAACAAATAAAGGGTTGTGATTCTCCAAGTTGTCCTTGGCCTTGATTGCGCAAATTAATGTTTCTAGTGAACCGTAAGACATTCCTTATAAAGCAAACATACGATCTCCAAACATTCTGTCGTTTGTTGCGTGTACAGTTCGATGTTCGCCGACTGGTTAGCGTGGTCTTCACCTAACGGAATGGGAAAGTGCGGGGGCGCAACTTCACATTTGCTGAGGGGTTTCCAAGATCAATGTTGGCGCCCTCAAATCCCCCACCCCCTCCCCATTATTTAAGATGCTCAACAAAGTGACTGCTTAATGTGTATATTATTTCAAAACTTTCTGAGAGTCATTAGAACTTGAGAAACCAGATAACAATATTACATACATAAAGGTGGACTTATGTCTACTTCTTACGCTATTCCGCTAAACCAATAGGCTAAGGCGAAAACGTTAGCCAAAACTTTATATTCGGTGTAATATGTCATCATTTTGTTTTAATGCTTATTATTCAGTCACAGCAGCCCACAGCATGACCTCAGCCACGTAACTATCATTCAGGGTCTTTCCCATACATACACTGGCAGCCTGGTTTAAATTGAGATCAGCGCCGTCCTAAATAACAAATCAGCGAGAACTACTGGGATTTTGAGTGCAATCCTAGGAAATCGGCAAAAAGATTAAAACTATTAAGAAATTACCTGTATAGACTCATCACCTATATTCAGGTCATGACATTCAGACCACACAAGAGAAAACTACAACCTGTTACGATTGACCTATCATACGCGTTTCTAAACATTATGTCCTCTCCCAGTCCGACCTCATTCCCGATTGGCCATTTAAAGAAAAACTAAATTGTGATTGGATTAAATGCACGTCAACTTTCCCTTATGGCCTCACACGTCAGACAGTAATGGCGGCGTTTGCTATTGCACGGAGTAGCCGTGTTGCGCTTTCTGCATTAAATGCTTCTTTTAACACATTCGCAAATGTGAAAAATGGGTTGGCTTTGGCACCTATTGCACAGTCGCACCTGCTGCAGCATGCGAGGGGGTATTCTGTCAGTCATCTCTCCGTTCAGGAAAGAATAAACAGGAAGAGGAATGCTGCGCTTGTAGGAGGAGGTCAAATGAGAATCGACGCACAACACAAAAGGGTAAATAAATACATCTTTCTTCGTCTGTACGATGTTCTGCCTGTCTATCTGCTTCTCTGCCTGACGGGGTACTGATTCGGGTCTGTGTCCTCTTCATAGGGGAAGCTGACCGCCAGAGAGCGGGTTGAGCTCCTGTTGGACAAGGACTCGTTTATAGAGTATGACATGTTCGTGGAACATCGCTGCTCCGACTTTGGCATGGAGGAGGACCATAACAAGGTTATAGAGATTAAATGCAGGATGTATTCCAGCTATGGAAAAGGTATTTGTTTAGGTTGATTTAGTGGTCGTCATCATCCACGATTGTCCCACTCTAGTTTCCAGGTGACAGTGTGGTGACTGGACAGGGGAGGATCAATGGGAGGCTGGTGTATGTCTTCAGTCAGGTACAGGCACACTGACCTACACACACACACGCCCACTGAGCATACCATTTCTCTTGTCTTTCTCACAAGGCATTTCTCGCTTCCCCTTAGGACTTTACCGTATTTGGAGGCAGTCTCTCTGGGGCTCATGCACAGAAGATCTGTAAGGTAGGAAGACATTGTCACCCTTTTGGTGGATCACAGCAATGCGCTCCTCCTTCATGACTTCCTAACAATGATCTGCGTGTAGATCATGGATCAGGCCATGATGGTGGGAGCTCCGGTCATCGGTCTGAACGACTCTGGTGGAGCCAGGATCCAGGAGGGGGTGGAGTCTCTGGCTGGATACGCTGATATTTTCCTGGTCAGTGGGCTGAGCCTCATAACACATCCTGGTTACTGGATGAAACTCCCCTGGTTACCGGGATAATGACGGATAGCCTGACAGTCTTTGTGTCTCTCTGTAGAGGAACGTGATGGCTTCAGGTGTGGTTCCTCAGATCTCCCTCATCATGGGGCCCTGTGCCGGAGGAGCTGTCTACTCTCCTGCTCTCACAGACTTCACCTTCATGGTCAAGGTACAACACACCCTGTATGAGACCAATACGATCCCTATACCTAATGTAAACAAACCAACATGAGATCTGTGTGCGTATAGGACACTTCCTACCTGTTCATCACAGGTCCTGATGTAGTGAAGTCCGTCACCAACGAAGATGTCACTCAGGAAGAACTGGGAGGAGCTAAAACGCACACCGCCGTGTCAGGGGTCGCCCACCGCGCTTTTGAGAATGA
The DNA here is from genome assembly GCA_016801125.1 of Novumbra hubbsi. Classification (NCBI taxonomy): domain Eukaryota; kingdom Metazoa; phylum Chordata; class Actinopteri; order Esociformes; family Umbridae; genus Novumbra; species Novumbra hubbsi. The sequence continues at coordinate 43,964 of JACXGK010003069.1, read as the reverse complement.
CATTGATGCTCTGCTCAACCTCCGGGACTTCTTCAACTTCCTTCCACTCAGCAACCAGGACCCCGCCCCTGTTATTGAGTGCCAGGACCCCAGGTACCAAACCAAAAACCCAGCTCAGACATTCCAATTATGGAGCTCTTGTTGAATCAAACCAGGACAAATTACCAGAGCTTTTTGGATTTTCCATTGAAATCTTTCTCCTGAACTTTCTCTCCCTTCACCTTTCCTTGCCCCCTGAAGCGATCGCCTAGTTCCTGGCCTGGACAACATCGTTCCATTTGAGACCACCAAGGCCTATGACATGCTGGACATCATCCAGGGGGTAATGTCACACACGGTCCGAGAGATCCCAGCCAGCTCATTGTTTTGGTGTCTTTACCTGTGATTATGGACCCTACAGATTGCGGATGAGAGGGAGTTCTTTGAGATCATGCCCAACTACGCTAAAAACATTGTAGTGGGATTCGCTCGCATGAACGGACGAACTGTCGGGATTGTGGGTAATCAACCCAAAGTAGCTTCTGGTGAGTAGGAGTCAGATGGATGGATGGGTTGGTGAAGACGACGGTGATGCTGATGATTCTCCTCTGCGTGTGCGTGTGTGTGTGTGTGTGTGTGTGTGTGTAGGCTGTCTGGACATCAACTCGTCGGTGAAGGGGGCGCGCTTTGTCCGTTTCTGTGACGCTTTCAACATTCCGATCATCACCTTCGTGGACGTGCCGGGCTTTCTGCCGGGTAAGAACCCGGGTCGTCCTTCTGACAGACTGACAGTCTAGTTCGTTGGTTATGTGACCTCAGTTGTTGGTCAAGTTGGACATTTTAGTTATTTTTTTTAAACTCGGCGCTTCCCTCAGGTACGTCTCAGGAGTATGGAGGCATCATCCGACACGGAGCCAAGCTACTTTTTGCCTTTGCCGAGGCCACTGTGCCCAAGATCACCATCATCACCAGGAAGGCTTACGGAGGAGCGTATGACGTCATGAGCTCCAAGCACCTGAGGGGAGACGTGAACTACGCCTGGCCGTCTGCTGAGGTCGCCGTGATGGGAGCTAAGGTAACACACACACACACTTAATACAAGCATGGCAACGTTCACCGTGTCAACATTGAGGGGAAAACAGATAATATTGGGAATGTCTCGTGTTTTTTTTTTTTTTTTTTTATTCTGTCAGGGAGCTGTCCAAATCATCTTCAGGGGAAAGACCAACCAAGCGGAGCAGGAGGCTGAATACGTTGAGAAGTTTGCCAACCCTTTCCCTGCCGCTGTCAGAGGTACACCAGGACACATGCGAGACCCGTTACGGCAAACCTTGAACACCCCTCATGGTGTGTTTGTTTTTCAGGCTTCGTGGATGACATCATCGTGCCGTCGACCACCCGAAAGAGGATCTGTAGGGACCTGGAAGTTCTGGCTTCCAAGAAACAGACAAACCCTTGGAAGAAACATGCCAACATCCCTCTCTAACAGCCCCCTCCCTCCCCATCACCCATGTCAGTCTTTCTGTCCCCTGGCTTCGCTTCTAGCTACCTTTTGGACTTGGAAGAGAAAAGTCTGTTTTTCTATATGATTCAACCTGTTACCCAGAAACACTAGTTTATTAAATAACATAATACATTGGGAAAGTGAAATAAATGTCTGCGTGTAAGTTGGTGTTGAACTGGAAGGAGTGCTGATCTTGCCTGTAATGGTGTGGACAATTCATATTTCGATGATTAACGGTCAAGGTTGAAGAGTCTCCAATTCAGGAGTTCACCATGTTCTACACCAGGGGTGGGCAAATATTTTGGCTCGGAGGCCACATCAGGATTTTGAAATGAAATGGAGGGCCACATTTGTTTTTGTAATTTGTTAATCATAAAAGGGCATTCCGTGGGCCGGATGGGACAGCCTTGCGGGCCGCAGTTTGCCCACCCCAGTTCTACACGATGCCCCAGCTCCATTGATGTTGGTTACGTCCATGCTTGAGGTATATAACTTACCAGGGTAAATGTGTAAGCCAGCTAACATTGTTGAACAATCAAAGATATATGCTTTAATGTCGATGAGGACAAGCCAAACGTAATTATGTTGTGGATATTTGTATACATTTATGCAAGTATGCTGACCAACTAATTGATCCTGATTTGTAGTATAAATCTCAGAAATAGACAGCTTTCCTTGGAAAAAGGTCAGTGTTCTTTCCTGGAACTGATCAAACTCAGCAAAACACAACCAGAAATCGATTACAGATGATATTTATTAAAAAAAGAAATGTTCAATAAGTTCACAGGAAAAAAATATTTTAGAAGGTTAAAGGGCACATGATGCCATCGCTACAGAAAGAACCTTTTGATATTTACAAGACAGCCAAACCAGCCAATAGGAGAACGAGTCAGGGTGGGCCAAAGTGTTAAACTAACCAATCAACCCATGTAGTGGCACATATCAACCGACTAGAGCTGCCTCCTCTTGTTTTCTTCTCGGGCACTAATCTGATAAAAAGGACATGTGAAAGGAAAATGGCTACTAAATATTAGCTTTCACGTGTCCTGTTCTTCCATATCAGTGGTTGAACGAAAAGACATTTGAGAGGAAGCTACTACAGAGTATTGTGTCCCCAACATACTATCTTCAGTAGCGCACACTTAACATGGCTCTCATCCGGCTGGGCGGTATATAGTATATATCCATGGCAGCAGCCTGAGCATTGGGAACCAATCAAATCTAAGCATTTGGCAACTGATTGGCAAAGAAAAAGAACTGTACAGACAAACATTGGACCAAAAAGAAAACGAACAAAATCTCACATGATTCAAAACTTTGTACTAAAGCTACTGAAATTCAAAAGACTGTTTTTTAAAATTACTTTTCAAACGTTTGTTTTTAAAAAGCTGTGATTCCCCCGTGGGTGTGTCTGTCTGGAGCTCTGAAGGGGAGGGGTTTGTGGTGTGGCTATGATGTCACTGCCTCTTGTATATCCAATGAGAGCTCTCCTAGCTCAAGCCCCATAAGTTGTTTCTCACTAAAAACTGAATACAGCATATTCTGAACACTCAAAGGGGAAAAGAGTAGAGATAGAGCAAAGAGACAGGTGTGAGAAAGGGAATGGCTAAATAAAAGAGGAAAGATTTATCACATTTAATATCAAGTTCCATCTGGGGAGAGGGCGTCGGACTGTACATGACATGGGATGTGGAACAAAACAACCTCACAGCTGTGTGGCAGGGGGGACCATATAGCTAGGCGCACTGGGCCATAAGTACCATCGCTAACGAGTTAAACCAAGTCAGGGAGATAAGAGAGACGGGACGAAAGGTTCACGAATACGATGCGAGACAATGTTCTGTACGATATTTTTGATCCTCCAGCCGGCTTGTTGCCTACACACCCATACGTCCAATATGAATTATAAAAGTTCTTCTCTATGTACGATAGATATTTTGTCTGATATTCTCAGGTTTGAACGGGATCCATAAGTCGGCCAGTGAGTAGATCCCAACCGATCTGCATCCTTCACTAGGAGCCACAACACACACAGCCGGCAACTGGCTGGTAAGAGAATGTCTGGGTGTTTTTCGTGTGTGTGTGTGTGCGCACATGTGTGTGTGTGATTCAAGTTCTCACAGACAGTCTGATGGTCAATTAAAGTCTCAACCTGTTGTAGGCCTGCGTTCGGGGAAGCCGTGGACCACCGGATCAGAACATGGGCATGGTGAAACCCTGGGGAAATGGACAAGAGATGTTCAATCACAGACCGGATGGCCACCGCTTGCTGCAAAGCCATGTATCGCTGTGCGTGCGTGTGTGTGTGTGTGTGTTCGCCTCACCGACTCGTCCTCGATCATGGCAGCCGAGTCGAAGAAGTCTGGTCTGAGCTCCGCCCTCTCACGCCGGTTCCTGGACGGAGGCTGGGAGGAGAGAACGAGAGACAAACGGCTGAACCAACCGGATGGGCACATTGAAACAACACGATGACCCCGGACGGACGGGAGGCGGAGCCACTGACCAGGTCGATGACCATGGTGTCCTCAAACTCCTCGTTCATGTCCTCTAGTTGACCCCGCGATGACATCATGACGTCCTCGAAGATCGGCTCTGCGTCATCCTCCATCAGACCCCGACTGGAAAGAGGGGTGGGAGTCAGTACACACACACACACGCATCCGCATCCTCATGCACACACAACACACACTTACACAGTCTGTCTGACCGTCTGGTTGCGGGCTTTCATATAATTCATGGCTGTTCTATCCTTTCTGCTGTCTTCTATCTTCTGTTGGCCTAGCCAAGACATCTGCATCTGTGAACTGCAGAGGAAAATGAGTAACACACACACACACACACACACACACCCACGCACCCACCCACACTTACTTGTGAACATAGTCGTTCTCTGAGCCCGGTTCGGAGTCGTGATCAGGTAGGTGTGTGTCGGCTGCCTGGCGTGGGTTCTCTCTGAGGACGGTGGAGGTAAGCTGAGGAGCGGCTAGCGCCCCCGGTGTCTGGAGGGTGTCATTACCACGGAGCCACGAGGACTCTACACTCTCCTCTAGAAGACCGTTAAAACAGACACATTCAGCTACCTGTATTGGGTGTCGGTGACGGCGTACTGGGTGTAAGTAAGAGCGTATCGGGTGTAGGTAAGGGTGTATTGTTTCTAGGTGAGAGTGTATTGGGTGTAGGTGGTGTTCGTGATGGAGACCCACCCTCAATGCGCTTGGTCTTGTGCACTGGCGTCCGCCCCTTCTTGCTGCGGATGGAGCTGGTCTTGCTGCTGGCGCCGGACGTCACCGACAGCCGGTCCCCGTCGTCGCCGCCGGTTAGCAGACTGTTCCTGTACGAGATCAGCGGAAGCCACACGTCCTCGCGGCGCTCCGACATGGACTCCGACATGAACTTCTCCAGATACGAGTGACTGACGAGGGGCGAGAGACGTTAGGCAAGCACACACACAGTACACACACAGTACAAACAGTACACACAGTACACAGTACACACAGTACACAGTACACACACACAGAACACACACAGTACACAGTACACACACACAGTACACACACACAGAACACACACAGTACACAGTACACACACACAGTACACAGTACACACACACAGTACACAGTACACACACACAGTACACACACACACACAGTACACACACACACACAGTACACACACACAGTACACACACAGTACACACACAGTACACACACAGTACACACACAGTACACACACAGTACACACACACACACAGTACACACACACACACAGTACACACACAGTACACAGTACACACACACACAGTACACACACACACAGTACACACACACACAGTACACACACAGTACACACACAGTACACACACAGTACACACACAGTACACACACAGTACACACACAGTACACACACACACACAGTACTTACACAGTCTTCTTGTCCTGTCGGAGCAGTTTGGAGGAGAACTCGGAGAGGACCTCCAGGAAGGCCAGGTTAGGAGGCGGGAACTCCGCACCCCGAGGATTCTGGTACTTAAACGCAAACTCTATACCATCCCTATGAGAGAGACACTATTGGCTGGGACACTCAGATGAGGGAAGTCGGTCCTAGCTTAAGGAACCCTGGTTGTTTGGGTGTGCGTTTGCCCTGATGTGTGTGGGCTCTTACTTGTGCAGCGTGGCGACGGCCTCCCGGGTCTTGATCTGGTCCAGCCCGAAGGTGAGGGCGAAGCGCCGTGCCAGCTCCTTGATGCCACTGACGTGAGACGACGTTCGGTCCAGAGTGGGTCCCTGGTCCTGAAGCAGCTCGTTGAACAGCTACAACGCACGCAGCGGAGAGAACCTGAGTGTATGGGGCATCTGTGTGCAGCATGTTTGTGCATCAGAGTGTGTGTGTGTGTGTACCTGTTGCAGACTGAGGATGAGGGTCTTGGCACAGAGGATCTTATCACTCTGTCTGGTTTTACTGAGAGTCTCTTTGATGATGTCACCATAATCATTATAATACTACACCCAGAGACAGACACAAAAAGAGAGATTGACTTTTAAAACATATATCTTTTGGCTTCCACAATACCATAAGTATTAAAAAAAAAAAATTCAACATCATTTCAAACTCCAAAAGCTCCACCACAAGAAACGGAACCCAGCAGCCCCCGAATGTCCCATATGCTGGTGAACAGCGTACGGTCAGAGGCGGAGAGAAAGAGAATTCCCAGTAAAAACTATGACCAAAACCAGTCCAACTGGAGTAAACAAAAGGATGTTGCCGTGTCATTATTAAACAGGAAACAGAAAAACAAAAGCATAGAGGAGAGCATGCAACAAACTGACACACATCCGTTTCCCCCCGAACCTGTAAATGTTCCCCCCCTTAGACCCGCAGGAACCTTGAGAGCCACCCTCGGGACGGGACTGGTAGACATGTCTACGGGGTGTCTCTGCGTACCTTCATGTAGTGTTTGAAGATGTCTGCAGCGGCGGGCATGTCCACGATGTCATAGATGATGAGTTTACTGAAGGCTGCTAGAAGGTTCCTCCTTTTGTGGAGTGCCTCGATCTTATTGGCTTCATCCTCCTCGTCTCCTTCTACGGGGACAAGGCACACGCGCTGTCAGCCCTCTGGTGTTTATAGTGTGTGTGTGTGTGTGTGTGTGACTAACCCATGCTCTGGTTCTCGTCGTCCTGGTCTATGAAGACGTGGTCCAGGATGAAGGAGAGCAGCTCGTTCTGTAGGGTGCTGTCCGGGTTGAACACCAGAGGCTCCAGTCCTTCTCTGCCGCCCGACATCAACTGGTGACTGAATATCATCAGCAGGTCGCACAGCAGCATGAAGGCCTGTGTCAGCGGAGGAGGAGACGCGTCATTATTATGGTCTCCCTGATGATCGCTGGTTTGAACTTTGAACTGGTCCCAGACCGGTGTAGCCGCGACGAACGCGCTCTCCGTCGCTCTCAACAAAGTAAAAACGGCTTATCGGCGTGTACACCCGAGTGCATTTCGTCTTCTATTTCAGAACCGGAGCGAGACGGGTCCGACCGGTGTTCACTGGTACCTGCTCTTTGACCGGCGTGTTGACGTTGGACAGGCACTGCTGACAGACGGCCAGGAAGGACTTGACCACTCTCCTCAGGGCCAGCAGGTCGTCCTTACCGGGGGCCCCCTCGGTCATCTTGACCAGCTGCCACAGTATGGAGTAATGTGAACACTGCAGGGCCTGGACGGCTATCTGCTCAGGCATGGAGCCCTGCTCGATCCCGGCCTTCAGCAGCCTGTAGCAGCTCCCAAACAGGTCCCAGCGCGTCAGGTCGTGGGCGCTGGCGGGAGAAAAGAGACCATAAGGCTCAGGTTTGCCCGGGGGACCGGGGGGGCGGGCAACAGAGGACCGGAGGAGGGGCCGCTCTTACTTGTGGAAGGCCGTGAGCCTCTTGAGCGTGGACAGGACGTTGTAGATGTCGTCGTCATCGGCCTCCTCGCCCTCCTGCAGCAGGTCCTCCACGCAGTGCATGAACCGGTCCGTCATCTCGTCGATGAGCTGCGAGCGGGCGATGTCCACCCGATTCATGATGGTGTACTCCTCGGAGCACAGGATGCTGTAGGTCTTGCTGCACGCCTCCAGCACGTCGCCCTCCACGTGCTTCTCCACCACCAGGCGGATCTGCTTCAGCAAGGCGTCCAGATGCTTCTCCATGCGCCCGGCGCTGTACACGTCCAGGTCAAAGAACATGGGGATCTGCAGCAGGTTGGCCACCTTCTCCGCGTCCGCCTGGTACTTGGACAGCAGCATGGGCAGGGCCATGATGAAGTGCTCCGTCAGTTTGTTCTTGTCGTCTATCTGGGTCTTCCGCTCCTTGGCCGTGAGGACCCGCTTCCCCGTCCCCCTGCCCACCGGCGGGTGGGCCTCCGCCGCCTGGCGTATCGTGCACACCATCAGCTCGATCAGGGCGCTCTCCTGCCTGTCGGACAGCACTGGAGGGGCGGGGGGGGGGAGGGGGAGATCACGGTCAGACAGTCCGTCGGATCGATGAATAGACACCGTGGCAACGGAAAAAAAACGAACCCAATTATTATGTGTGTGTGTGTGTGTGTTTTGTTGGCGTATGTGGGGCTCACACTCCTCTCCCTGTACAGGCTCCTCCAGCAGGAGTTCCGTCATGCACTCCCAGTCCTTCAGCAGCTCCTGGGAACTCTCCCACAGGGAGTCCACCAGGTAGGCCGCGTGCTCGTGCAGCTCGCTCTCCAAGAAGAAGAGCACCAGCATGCGAATGAGGTTTCCATTGGGGCTGCTCCTGCCTCTCCTCTTAGCCAGCGCCTCCTCCGCCAGGGGGTCGTGCCTGCTGAACAACCTGCGTGCCAAGTGGAACGTTATGGCTCCTCAAACCCACGCGCTTGTCAGTAACGGGACGAGACGTGTTTTTTTTATGTAGTTCTAGTAAGTTAGCGAGCACCATGTCAACATTTTTACTCTTTCGAACTCTTTTAAAGTCACACTGCGATGCTCTGCACAGGCTGGATGACTCTTTTAAAAAGACCTACCCAATTATGATATCCAAGTTCTGGGATTTATGATATGATATAACTTATGATAGGTTCTGTGATTTTTAATTGTAAAATGAATTGATATATTAAAGAAAATTCTCCTTAAACATTTGGAGTATCAAGTATGGATAGAGAGTGAGGGAACACAGACAAAGATATAGACATACTCACTTCCTGTGCAGAAACTCTCCCGCTGCCACGGCAACAGGTCGGTGGGCGGAGTAAACCAGGTGGTAGACATTTTCGCAGTCCTCATTAGATAACGCATCCTCACTGCCCCTAGAACAACCAATCATGAACACTTTACTAAACCGTAGCCAATTACAAACAGTTGCGATGAACTCAAAAAGTATATTGTGTGATTTGTTTGTCCTTGTGTTTATGTTGACGTTTACTGCAGGATGAATTGTGCGTGTATTTATGTGGTAATGCACTGCAGGATGGGTGTGTTCGCGTGTGTTTCTGTGGTAACGCACTGCAGGATGAGTGTGTTCACGTGTATTTGTGGTAACGCACTCCAGGATGAGTGTGTTCGCGTGTGTTTATGTGGTAACGCACTGCAGGATGAGTGTGTTCGCGCATGTTTATGTGGTAACGCACTACAGGACGAGTGTGTTAATGTTGATATTTACTGCAGGATGAGCGTGACCAATCGAATGGCCTCCACTGCAACATCATACTCCTTGTCCAAAGTCATGGACACAATGCGGTCCTTGAAGCGATTGGTGAACAGCTCCAATTTGGGAAAGAGCTCTCGGTTGGTGTAGAGGTTCTGGAGAGCCTTCAGACACTTCAGACGCACCTCGCCTTGCTAAGGGAGGGGGATGAACATGTAAGAGGGGACATGGTGTGTGTGCATGTATACCAAGCCGTGTGTGTGTGTGTGTTCTCCTACTCGGTCATGCAGGGTCCATCCTACGTATTTTAGGTAGCTGTCATTGAGGAAGGCATCGGAGTACATCTTCATCCAAACCCCAATCTCCTCAATACATATAGCTCTGATCTCGGCTATAGCATCTCTGAAACACACAGCAATGCCTTCATATCATCACTACTGTGGGAGAAAAACAGTGAGTGAGAACGAGGGAGCGTGTTTGTGTGTGTGTGTGTGTGTGTGTGTGTGTGTACCTGTAGCGATGAACAAAGATTCCTTTGAAGATGGAGTTCATCATGTTCTCAATCTCATCCTGGTTTTCCTGGAGCTGTGGGAAGAAAACGACAGAGTTTCAAAGAGTGCTTGTGTGTGTGCACGGGCATACTCAGGCCCCTCTCGTTCCCACAGACGACCAATCACGTACCTCCTTCCTTTTCTGTAGCAGCAATTCTAGCTTCTCATTGGCTCGTTTTCCGGCCATCTTGTTGCGCTCAGCCTCATACTGTCTCTGAGTGTTGTCCTGGTGAATGCTCAGGTTCAGCGCCACATTCACCAACGCTGTCATCAACTTCATCGCTGAAGAGGGAAGAGGAGCCAGAGGAACGTTCAGGACACAATACAAAATATGTGGATGTACCACAAATGCTTCTCGCAATCTGCCCAGGCAAATGTATTGGCTTCCGGCTGAGGAGGAGACACCAAATGGCAGTCTGTTACCTGCTAGTGTGCTGGTGTGTCTGAAGGCTCTGACCTGGGAGTCAGACAGGCCCGTGAGGAGGGATATGACCGTGTCCATGAGGTACTCGTCATAGATGATGCTGTACTGGCACTGGCGTATTAATACGCCGATGAACTCACAGAAGTTGTAGCGGAACTTCTTCCAAAGGGGGCCGGGCATGGTCAGAGGGTAGTCCCCGCTGTCCTGTGGACCACGGAAAGATACGGCCGATACATGATCAAACCCCCTACATTATACAATCCCCGACATTATCCAACCCAATACATTATCAAATCCCCTACATTATACAATCCCCGACATTATCCAACCCAATACATTATCAAATCCCCTACATTATACAATCCCCGACATTATCCAACCCAATACGTTGTGGATATACAGGTCACCTGACCAATGACAGCACAGACGCGTTACCTCGTCAAACTCCTCCGTCATCTTCCTGATGATCTCAGCGTTCTGCATGTTCCGGAACATCTCAATGCGGACCGTCCCTGCGGATGGTCAATAAAAGATGGGGCGTTTCTACAACCCCAAAACAACGGCTATACACCCCCCAACCCCCCCACAGTGTCACAGAGAACCCCCCAATGCAACCCCTAAACAACTCAGACACAATTGTACCTTTGCAGCCAGAACACTGGATGAAGAAGTTGATGAGGTCTAGCAGAGCGATGTCCCGGTCCTGCTTGTATGACTCTATCCAGTCATCCACCACGGATTGCATGGCACTCTTCCCCAGTTTGACCACCTCAAACAGAGTGACAGGTTCCCCTCCCTCTCCGTTGGTCTGGGGGACCCCATTGGCCTTCCTCCCCCGGGCCCCGCCTGTTGCCTTCTCCGCCGGGGACTTCCGAGGCTTCTTGTTAGGGGCCTATGGGGACCGGCCAGAAGAATCAGATTTACAGGAAGCAACTCAGGAAACTACGTCCAGAGGACACACGCACACATCCAGAGGAAAAAGCACACACACACATCCAGAAGAAACACACACACACTCACATCCAGAAGAAACACACACACATCCAGAGGAAACACACACACACATCCAAAGGAAACACACACATCCAGAGGAAACACACACACACACACACATCCAGAGGAAACACACACACAGTCGTACCGCTGGTTTTCCTGGCCTCCCCCTCTTCTTCTTCCCTTTGGGGTCCGTTGAATCCTCCAGCTCGCTCACACTCATACTCAAACTCATCGTGTCAGCCACCCCACTCTCATTGGATGAGTCCCTGCAACACACACACACACACACACACACAATACATGCGTAAACAAACATAGGTTGGCATTGAAAATAAAACACCCCCACACCACGGTCACAACACAACACACACAAACATTTGACTGAAACAGCGCCAGGTGTGTGTGTGTGTGTTGTGACCCTTTCAGTGAACATTTGGATGATGTTATAGCAGGTAGACTGACTGCAGGACAGGCAGCTCTGAGGTGATCATCCTGGCTGCTGCAGGGGGGCGGTGTTTGTCCTCGGGAAAGGCTGTGTGGAGGTGGTCCGCCGTGGGGTTCGGGTGGAGATTTCGGGTGTGGGTCAGCCGCGCACTGGTGCAGATCGGAGGGTTTCCAAATTCACTCAAACCTGGGGAGACAGCTCACTGACCACACGCCAGCACATAGAGAGAGAGAGAGAGAAAAACAAAGACCCTTTAACTCGTTGGTTATCTAGTTTGGAGTTTTCTCAAAATTCAAGCAGCAGAGAAAAAGGGCAAAAGTGACTGGTCAAGACGGAGATGCAGGTAGAACGGGAAGAAGAGGGGAAAAGGAGACACCAACTGGCCACTTTGAGGAGTGCAACAGAAAAGCCTAGGGGGGCGTGTCAAGAGTGTGCACGTTTCCTACAGAAACTAGTTACAATTTCAACAACAATTGTAATTGTTTTAACTTTCTAACCAGTTAAATTACATTTCATCATTTAAACCAGGACATCAATCCTAATAAATGTAAATAGTTAGTTTACCTTATTATTATAGTATTTCAGAAGAAATCTCAAGGACTTAATGATAATAAACCATGACATTTTGCTGTTTTGCTATGAGAAATAGGCAAATTACTTAACTACATATTTTTTCCTGATGAGTCCCTTAAGGTTTACTCGGTCACAAGATCAGGAAAAACATATGGGACCCTAACATGGTATATACAATCCAAATGCTTCTCATGCTTATGTTGTTTGTCTGTCCAGGGGAAAAAAAACCTAATTATAAAATTAGTTATTTATCACTAAATATAAAGTCTGTGAATTATGAGTGGGTGCAGTGACCTACTTCACCCACTAGAGGCAGTATGATCCACAAAGTCCTTTGAACACTGTTAACATAAACAGCCCTTATAAGGCTTAAACAGCTTGTAATCATTTAAAAATGAAGAAACCGCTCAACAGTCAAACGGGCGATTATGCGTCGCCTTGTCTCTTATTTTAGTAGGCCTAGGGTGAATTGTGAACAGAGAGTGTGTGTGTGTGAGAGTGTGTGTGTGGCTGAAGCTGAGGTTGAGCAACAGTAGGGGGCAGGCTAGGAGAGACTGTATTTAAATGTTCTCACACAGATAAACTGAAGAGCTTGAGAGAACCAGCCAAGAGTCTGTTACTAACACATGCCCACGCTTAACATACATACACACACACACACACACACGTGGCTTGACAGTCTATCACACTCAGCAGGGCACAAAAACCGACAGAAGACAGTTATGGTTTATTGTCATCCACAGCAGTTCTACTCTAGTTTATAAATTACACAATTTATACCAGTATGCTGCACTAATGCTGTACATGTTTATTTATCGATTTCAAGTAAATTGGTGCTCAGAATAAGATTTGAAATATGTATTAGTCCAATAATAATACCGTAGACTCTAATCTCATCACTTTTACAAACTACTGTAGAATAATATCTCATCACTTCTACCAAATACCGAAGACTAATATCTCATCACTTCTACCAAATACCATAGACTAACATCTCATCACCTCTACCAAATACCGTAGACTAACATCTCATCACTTCCACCGAATACCGTAGACTAATATCTTATCACCTATACCAAATACTGTAGACCAATATCTCATCACTTCCACCGAATACCATAGACTAATATCTCATCACTTCCACCGAATACCATAGACTAATATCTCATCACTTCCACCGAATACCATAGACTAATATCTCATCACTTCCACCAAATACTGTAGACTAATATCTCATCACTTTGCTCTTCTAGGACTATTCCATTCCCCCTGTTGGCAGAAAGGTGCTCTCCTCATTATGTCCTTCTATTTTGCTCCCATCATCTCTCTCCCTGGAGAAGACAAACACCGTTCTATGCCTTTAAACAGAATAGAAACGACAGTGCCACTGCCGAGGTGTAAGTAGTATTTAAAAGCTGCGCCTCATAGCACCATCTTGGCATTTGGCCAGATATGGGCGTCTGCCAGATTGGTTATTGATCATAAAATAAATTCTACTTAAGGAACATCTCTTTCTAACACATACAGCCACACACTCACACAACAAGGTAGCTAGAAATAACCTGCATCTTTCTCTGTACACTGTGAGCAGCATATACACAGGTTTATTTAAGTGAACACCTGACCATCTCCGTAACTCAACCTACTGTCCTAAAACCTCTTGCCACCTACATCAGGAAGATGTGTGTCTGTGCGTTCATGGCTGAGCAAAGCCGTAAATGAGGAACACTAATATCAGCACATGGAGAGGTGAGATGGCTCTGGCTACTTGCTTAGAGTCCATTTGAGACTCACACAGCCTTCCGTTTAGATTCTTTCTACACGGAGCCACACGTTTCTATGTCGCAAGGGAGTATTACCATTGTACTACAGCGTCGCACTTCACACCAACTCTAACACCGATCCCAATCCTATGTTTAATCCAAAACCTAACCCAGAATGAGAAAGTGACTTTTTTCCTTGTGACAAAAGGGCAGAATTTGGGAACAATATTCAGGCTTTACTGTCATGAGGACTCTGTCCTAATTCATTCTGCAAAATGAAAACACACACACAGTCGGTGAGGTCTTGCACTCATATTTTACCATCTGTGGTCTGACTGCACACTGCAATTGTGTGTCTGTTACTGATGCATGGGTCAGCTGTATTCACGCTACCGCAACAGTCTAACTAAGCATAATTAATTAAACGTCAGAGGAGAAGATGCTATTTCTCAAAAAAAAAAAA
>JACXGK010003069.1:0-29518 GCA_016801125.1 Novumbra hubbsi | reverse complement strand
GCACCTTGCAGATTGTACCCATTGTCCTGTGATAATAAAACAATTACATGGCACCTTGCAGGTTGTACCCATTGCCCTGTGATAATAAAACTATTACATGGCACCTTGCAGATTGTACCCATTGTCCTGTGATAATAAAACTATTACATGGCACCTTGCAGATTGTACCCATTGCCCTGTGATAATAAAACAATTACATTGAAATGAAGAAACGGTTCGCCCCTGATTCTCCCAAAAAGCAAGCACACCGCCCTCCACGGCATTGTCCAATCAATGCAGAGCTTCTGAATTTACTACAAGAAAGACATTTGTAAATACATGTGTTGGCCTTTAGGCCACGAGGACACCCGTCACCTAATGAAACGGATCTCCTATACTACTATTCTGTGCCTTGCTAATGTTGAAGGACCAGCAAAAGATGTTGCTCTCCCTCTAGCTGCCTTGAAGACGTTCAGATAGTCGATGGCGGTGCTCGGCTCATCCTGATGAATGCATCCATTCAATCCTGGTGGCGTCTGTCCTCAACCACAGGCCCCATAATGCACTGTTTCGGTGTCTGCTTGCCCGGCAGAATCTGCAAACTCTACTTCCGATAGGCCGGTTCAGGCCACGGTGGACACGCCTGACCTCTGGAGGAAGGACAACTTCCTGGATCTGTATGTCTGTCGGTTCAGTCTTAATGTGTCCTCCTTGCCCAGTGCCTCGTGTCTCTCGCTCACACGGCCAGACCGTGATACTCTGGAGATCTGGAACGGGTCAGTGGCCAGACTCTTGAAAGAAACTCAAATGTTCGCATTTACACCAACCAAACAGCCAATATGCCATTCTGCCTCAAGGGCACAAACCCCGGTCTTTAGTTATAAGAACCCAGAGCCATTCAGCTGTTGTAGCTTTAACAGGACAGCTTGTAAATGGAAATGTTCGCATGTTCTTCTTGCATCCATGAACCCCCACTCTGATGCCCCCTCTTGGAAGGTTTGAGGTCTATTAAGATGTCCCAGGGATCCCATGCCGGTGGCACTGCGCAGCCCCCAAGCCCCAGTCACACTCAGACACAATCTCAGACAGACACACAAAACTCTTGTTGACTTCCTTGATGATTTACTGCGGATGTTTGAGCCCAACCCCAGATGGGTAATGATGCAACATTCAGCGACCATTATTCTGTTCATTAGTCCCGTCAATCATCAACACACCTATATTTGACCTGCTGTGGTGTCTTACTCCAGTGACTGTGAGACACTATATCCATTTGACAGTCAACACACGGCCTAGCGAGCCCTGATCCCTCAAGTCCTTCCCAGGCATCGCTGTATAAAACCACTGGTTATATGAAATAGCCTAGATATATTCTGGCCTTCCTTCCCTTTGGTTCCCTTGCTACATATATTCTGGCCTTCCTTCCCTTTGGTTCCCTTGCTACATATATTCTGGCCTTCCTTCCCTTTGGTTCCCTTGCTACATATATTCCGGCCTTCCTTCCCTTTGGTTCCCTTGCTACATATATTCCGGCCTTCCTTCCCTTTGGTTCCCTTGCTACATATATTCCGGCCTTCCTTCCATTTGGTTCCCTTGCTACATATATTCCGGCCTTCCTTCCATTTGGTTCCCTTGCTACATATATTCCGGCCTTCCTTCCCTGGTTTCAACATTTCCCAGCTTCTCTGAGTGAAACAAGTTCATGTTCATTTTTGCCTCAGCGGGTTTCTCTTTGGTCACTCTCCCACCCATCATTCACACACTATGTCATTACCCGAACTCTGTCAGCCCGGCTAATAGAACCGCATGGCCTCGGGGTTATGAGTCAACCCACTTATCACTGGTGTATGTGCACGCACACACACACACACACACGTGTGCTACTTAACATGCATGACATGTACCCTGGGAGGAAGGTGGTGTTGCTATGGCAACCCCGTGTGGGGCATGAGCCCCCACTCGACCGACGTGATTGGCGGAACAGTTATCCGAGCCCAAAAGAAGGGACAGGTGGGGACGGTGAGGTGGGTGAGGGCAGGAAGGAGAAAATACAGTGTGAGACGGGTGGGAAGGGGGAGAATAAAGTTGGGGTATGAGGGAGGTGGGTAAGGGAGGGTGTAGTATTGGGGAAATAAAGTGAGGCGGATGAGGTTTATGAGGTACAAAGTGAGGCGGATGAGGTGGGGGGGGTGTGTGTGTGAGGTGGATAAAAGATGCAGAGAAAAGGGGAGGGTGAGTGGGGGGAGACCTGGGGGGGTATGGTTAAGTATGAAAGAGATCCACCGTGATCCCTGGGGATCAGCTAGAAGTCACTGTGCCACATCTGTGGAGCCTCTGCAGTCCGTCTTCCCTACAGGGCACCGATACGACGACCCAGTGACCCATATAACCACGTCCTCTGCCTGGCGTGGCGTCCTGAGTGGATACACCTGTCCAACCAAGGTGTGGAATGCTAGCCGCCCTGACTGAAGAGGAGGATGCATATCTTGAAAGACAGCAGTGGCAATCCACGGTACCAAGAACTATCACTTGGGTTCATCCACAGACAAAAAAACGTGTACCATAATTACAGCACTTAATAAAATAGGTACTTGGACTTGGATCAAACACCTGGAGCACACATCCTCAGAGGACAAATGTGAAAAACTCAGATGCTTCAATGCTGCAGTGTTCAAATGCGCCCACACACACACACACACACAATTAAAATGTCTGCGGTCTCAAAAGAACATCGCTCATAAGATAATAATCCTGTCAGATTCCAAAACAAAACACCAGGGTGTTTCCAACAGCAACTAGGGAGGTAAGAGAGAGAGAGAGAGAGAGGAAATGCATGGAAAGACATCAGCAAGTCTACAGCAAAGCCGCTTGCAATGACTGTCTCATTCTGAATGAGAAATTCAGATTAACAGACTGCCCGAGAAGAAATGGAGCAGTAATCATAAAGAGCCAGCCAGGAGCTTGCAGTTCTATGTAGTAAGATGGGAGATAAAGGAACTATCCTAGACCAGTCATAACCTCATACAATCAGCAAACACACACTAAATACATAATGGGATTAGGTGACTCACAAGCACGAAACCGGTCTCTTAAACACTTTCCCCATCTGTTAATTTTTTCTCCTCCCATAATAATCTCCAACTGGATTTCTTCCTTTACATTTTCCTCCCATTTTAACAAAGTGATCACCCCACCTGTGTTTTCGTAAAACTCTGAAAGATGTCTCTGGAGAGACATTCCTGGACAGTGCCGTAAGAGGAAGGCCTGACCATTCATGACATCGCCGTTTGAGAGTGACATCGAGCTTTGAGAGTGTACGGTCAGTTTATATTTACATTGTTAACTAACAGAGTACAGCTGGCTGACTTGTAAGATCATGGGGCATTTACAAAGGGGTTCATAACTTTATTTTAGTCCCACTTTTTGTAGAATCTAAGGATAAGAAACAGCATAGCATTTTTTGTCAAATGGCGGGTTGTGTGGTCGATAGGAATTTTGTTGGTCAAGCTTTATTTAGTCAAGTACGCAAACCTTATGTATAGACTTTTTGGATGTTGCACGAACACCTGTCATTCTGTGTCTAATTTAACAAAGATCCAAAATGACTCCTCAATCATCGAAACCTAGCTCTCTTGTTGTCCAACAAGCGCTCACAAACTAATATTATAGCCCAATGTTTACCCATGGGTGAAAGGTGAAAAAGTGGAAATAATCAATGGTTTATGACGTAAACATCCGCGAGATGTCAACGGTGTTGAAAGTCAACCGGCCACCACCAACAGCTGTGGAACTACTACAGGAACAACGTGATGCTCCATTCTGACAAAAGCTCGGACCCTGACCCAAGAGTTTCCATTTTGTTGGAAAAGCTGAATAATGAAACCTATCCAGGGATATTTCATTGAAAATATTTAGGTGCATCTCATCACAATTTGTGACTTCCAATGAACCACCAATATGCAACCACATATAAGACTGAACACACTAAAACAATCCACACATTAGTAATCTGCTGGAGGTCATTTAAGGGCTATGGCAATGGTCCTCCTGTTCCTTCTTGCACAAAGGAGCAGAGAACGGTCCTGCAGCTGGGTTGATGCCCTTCTATGGTCCTGTCCAGCTTTCCTAGTGTAACGGCCTGTCTCCAGGTATCTCCACCATGATCTTAAGACTGTACAGCAAACATTCAAGCAACAGCAATTATGGATGTGTCCTCCTGGAGGACCTGGACTACCTGTGCAACCTGAATGGGCTGCAAGTACTGCCTCATGCTACCAGTAGTGACAAGGAGAAGAAACAGTCAGAAGGAATAAGGAGAGAGCAATTGTCTCTGGCCACCACCTGCAAAACCATTCAGTTTTTGGGTGTTGTCTTGCTGTCGTCACCAAAACAAATGATATTGATTGACAATCGCCTATGCTTCCTAACTGGACAGGCTGATATCCCTGAAGTTTAATTGACTTGTTATAGTGTTATACTGTGATAGTTCGAGCAGTGTAATATCAATGTATTTACAGAGACTACATGGTATGCATCTATCTAGCAGGAACATCGTTTTACCAGTAAACAGTTTGGATGGGGCTTGGTGTAATGAAGACCCTCTTATTTGCCTCAGGGGGACGGGTGGCGAAGGTCCACAGCACCGAGACGAAAGTGGGGTGGGTGGGGTTACTGAAAGGGCTGTCTTGATACTTCCTCACCCTAGTCAAGAAAGACTTTAATAGAGAGAAGGTGGAATTAGAAGATAGTTTGCATGTATGCGTTGATATATTAAGTTCTATTTATTATTTGTATTAAGTTGTAGCATTAGTTTTGCAATGCAGACCATTCTGCTGTAGTATACAGCATGTCATTAATTAATCTTGATGAGGAGATTATTTTATTATTATGATTATATTACAATTCTTATTATATAGCAAGTGCCTAATCTTTCTCACTAGTTATTATCACCATTATTATTATTTGCCTTTGGAAAAGAGAGAGCTCTTATCCTGCAAAATGCCTAAATAAATAAAATGTCCCCCTGGCCTGCTCTAAGGGATCTATCTGTAGTGGTAACTCAGTTAATAATGCATGATCATGGTGTATAACAGAAAAAACTGTAATATCACCAATATCTATGGAGTGAGAAGAGTAATATCAAAGTCTAGGTACAGTAATATTATGGTTTCCTTTCCTAATACAATGGTATAGAAAACAGTAATACTATGGTCTTTATGCACACACTACTATTCAACATTTTGGGGTCACTTAAAGATTTAATGCAGTCATGCTGCTCCCAAAACAGCTCAATTGGGTTGAGATCTAGTGACTGTGCTGGCCAATCTATTCTAAGATAATTTATCTGTTGTAGGAAATTGGCTCTAATCAAGCGCCATCCACAGGGCATGGTTTTGCAACATGGAAGGATAGCCTTCCTTTTTCCAAGATCCATTTTAGATCCCTGTAGAAATCTCCCACTTCTCCCCTCCTAAAGCACCCCCAGACCATCACATTGCCTCCACCATGCTTAACCCCGGGATGCTGACCTTTTTCCCCAATCTTCCTGTCCAGTTTCCTTTGTTGTCCTTTTTTGTTAATGGCCAGTCTGAGACATGCCTTTCTCTATGGAACTCTGCTTGAAAGCCTGCATCCGAGACATTGCCTCTTCACTGTTGACATTGAAACTAATGTTTTGTGGGTAGCATTTATTGATGCTGCCAGTTGAAGACTAAACTAGACACTAACGTATTCATCCTCTTGTACAGTTGTGCGCTGGGGCCTCACACTCCTCTTTCTACTCTGGTTAGAAACCTTTTGACTAGTTCTGTGAAGGGAGTAGTACGAAATATTCTGTTTCTTGCATGGAATAATCATAATTCCATCAGAACAAGAACAGACTGACTGCGTTTCAAAATAAAGTAATTTTGTTTCTGGTCATTTTGAGCCTGTAATTAAACCCATGAATCTAATCATGCGCTCCAGATACTCAACTAGTCTAAAGAAGGTCAGCTTTTTTGCTTCTTTAAAACAGCAGTTTTCAGCTGCACTAACAATTGCAAAAGGGTTTTCTAATGATCATGTTGCCCTTTAAAATGATCAACGTGGATGAACAAACACAACGTGCCATCAGAACACAGGACTGATGGTTGCGGATTATGGGCCATCCGTTTTCAGCTACTATAGTCATTTACAACATTAACAATGTCTACACCGTACTTCTGATACAGTTATTTGCCATGTGCTTTTCTTTAGAACCCAAAAGGACATATGCAAGTGACCCTAAACGTTTGCACGGCAGAGTGTGTGTACATCTGAAATGCGAGCCAGAAAGCTAGACCGTCTCTGCAACGCCGACCCGACTCACGGCAGCTATTGCAAAATGGAGACGCGGCGAGAGCAAGGGTTGGCAGGGGAGGGAGGAAGAGTGAAATGGAGGAGAGAATGAGTGCAGAGGGAGAGCAGCGGGAGCAGAGGAGAAGAAAAGAGGAGGGGGCTGGAGTAGAGAGACTCATTAGCTCGGTGTCTCTCCTTCAGTCTCTTTCCCTCGAATTCACTGTTTACTGCCGTTCACCGCCTCGACAGGACAGGAGAGCAGAGATAACACACACACACACATACTTTGATTTCCCCAGCTCTGAGGCTATTATACCTAATGACATAAGAACTACAGAAAACCCATTACTGTGACAACCAGAATCCGTGTGTGTCGCTGTCTGTGTGTGTGTGGTTTGTGCCCCGTTTTGAGTGTTAAAGACCATGTTCAAGAACACTGCATATTGAGCGTGGCTGAACTCTGCATCCTGGCCTTCCATCTCTGTGGGTCCAAGGGCCTGCAATTTAATCTGCTGCTGCACTTGTTTGCAGACACAACGGCTTGTCGGAATGTCTAATTCCAATGTTATTAATCCTTTTTAACTTCCCATGCCACTGAGGAGAGAGGAAATATATGTGGCGTTGTGAGTGTCCAGGTACAGCACCCAGGTGCTCTCTTCATTTAAAGACACTGTTAGCACACCGAGCAAAAGGCTAAACAATGTAACATACATTTTCCGGTCCCCTCCACAGTCATTGTTAGCCATCCGAGAGTACGGTTCATCATCAAAAGAAGGTGTAGAGGACCACAAAAAGGATTTCTCCGCCACCTAATCTCAGGATCATGACAAAGGTTGGCCATACAAAGATCTTAAATAAACCAGGTAACCATATAAAAAGGTGTATTCACACATATTCACATATTGTTTATGGAATTGATTCCGAAAGCTACATTCTTCACAATTGCAACCAGCAGCAAAGGCATTGTAAAACACGTTAGAGAATGTGCTAGAAAACGGTTGAGCATCAGCTGGAGGAATATTAGCAGAACCGTGGAGATTATGTCATGCAGCCATGCTGAAAGCAAATAACTGTGGCTTTTGTTTCCATCAGTGTAACCAAGAGTGTTTTACTTTAGTCAAGCAAAAAAGGTCTACAGGGCCCCAGGGAACGGTGTTTATCGCCCAGGCACAAACCAGGAATAGAACGCTTCAGAGCATTATTTTATTTGTTGTCCAAAATAGATTTATCAATCCCCCTGGAAATCTGCTAGCCAAGCCGAAAATGATCAAAAAGCCAACTTGCTAAAAACCTGCTAGCCAACAGTCTAAAGACCAGACTCAGGAAGGGTGCAGCAAGCTAAAACCCTAGCTCGTAGTGCAGCCACTTCACTGAGAACAGTAGCAATCGTTCAACGAAGTTTATCCGTCAACAGGAATCTGTGCAATATACATTTAGAAATCTGGGAGTTTAGAAATGGTTGCCCAGATGATATAAGGAGGTTGTTTGGCGGGTAATTTAATTTTGCAAGGGATCTGACTTCTAAGTACCCAAGAGTACCAACCTACATTACTAAGAATCTGTTCCAAACTGCCAGTTAGCAACACGGTAACCAGCTACCAAACTAACACTGTTCTACTGAAATATGTAGCTTATGAAAATGCAAGCCATTAACGTATATATTTCATGTTAATTAATAAGGTTATTCATCGCAATCAAATGGCCATTGCAGGAGCACACAAAGCAGGAGGTCTGTACCCATCATGCTTTGGTGCAAACTCTACCCCATCTGCCCCCCCCCCCAGCTACAGAGACTGTGCGTCTGAATGAGCACTTTACTGGTGTATTCATATAGGGTACTGTCTTCTATATAACACTAGTGATTAGGGGTTGAGTCTTAGCTATACAGTTACATTGCAATGTCCTCTTTGCACTGGTTGTACCACCAACAAAAACTCCAGTATCTTCCTGCTTTACCAAGCCATCGATCTTCTTTAAACTTTTTTGTTTACAGATTAAAATGTAAACTCCCATGCTCTAGTCCCGCTATTGACATACAGTGGCTAATACGAAAAAAAAATATCATCAATCTAAATACAATTGCTGTAATGACTAGCAATACTAAAGGGCTGTGCAGATAGTGTCATTCGTTACGGATTATTAAAGCGACAGCATGATGAACACTTTAATAACCTACAAGACCTGAGACACGAATGTCCACACATTTCTGTTGACATTACTTACAGCACGGCTTACATGTTTTATCAAGCTTGAATGTGTTATTGTCAAGCGCACCAAAACATTATTAGACACAAGACCAGGACTTATTATTTTACGTGTATGCCATCTATTAAGGTTAGCTATAAATGTATGCACACAGAATTGTAACTTACTTGCAAGCTCTGGGTTAAATACCGGTGTTCATCCTGATATTCTACAGGGGCCATTAGCCAAATGTTTCGGTTTAAAAGCACATGTCCTGTTTTCTACACATTTTGCTACGGGTCATTTGCCATGTCCTCTGGAGCAGAACTGACTCTGGCCTTATGGGCCTTGTTTGATTGGGGGTCTGCTGACCTGCTAATTGGGCTGTGGGGCCCCCTAGAGGTTGGGGCCCCAGAGCATGTGCCCTGCATTCTGCACAACAATAGGGCCCTGACTACCACTGGAATTAAGAGTGAAACAGGCAGGTGCAAATACTGATATTCAAATATGATTGTAACCGGAGCGCTATATGAAAGAGAGCTTCTGCAAGTTCAAAATGACCAAGACTTTACTTGGTGAAAAATGTCTGTTTATGTGTTTCAAATGTCCCTTATAAGGCAGCCCCCAAGGTGCTTTCCCCGGCTTTGAATATGCAGGGCCCATCTTCCTTACGGCTTGATCTAAAACGAGGTCATCTTCAATCAGTTTCAATGCAATATTTAATGTCAAGGAAACTAAACAGGCACTAGAATGTTAATCAGAGTGCACACAAAGCCAACACCAAACACTATCAAGTAGTGAGTACAGGCCAGCACCAGACTGATATGGGACCGCTTACAACAGGCCTCACACTGGCAACCCACACCAATGCCAAACAAGCCCAAAACAAGCTAGCCTAAACCAGGAAGAGAATGTTCACAGCGGACTGCTAACAGAGGGAACATGGATGTTGCTGCGGTCTCACAGTTAGCTCTAACATTAGCCAACCGATCATGCAGACAGCGTTGCATTTGGCAAACATGGGCAGGCTTTAGCTTTCCTTACATCCTTTCACACAGTATTCAAAACTGTAAAAAAAATATATATATATATATATATATATATATATATATATATATATGGTAGAGTGGCAAGAGGGAAGCCATTGCTCAAGAAGACCTACCTCGTATCCTCGCTAAAGTACGCAACAACAAAAAAACCAGTAGATTCTGTATTAATTTGGCAGTACCTTTTAAGGTGCAATAAAACTTTTCGGCCTAAACGAAAAGCGTTAGATTTGGCATAAAAACCAACACAGCACATAAATACCATCCCAGCTGTGAAACGTGGTGGTGGCAGCATTGTGTTCTGGGCATGTTTGTCAACATAAGGGAGCGGTGCACAGTGCATTGGGGGAAAGGAATGGAACAATGTGCAGAAAAGAATACGTCGAAATGGTATGTATACATAACTTAACGTAACCTTTCTGCATAACAATAACAACATAAAGCTCAGACAAACACTTCAGGGGTGTGAGGAATGAATAAAATGGTAAATACTGGTAACATATTGAAAACGGGGGGTTAATCTTGTTCCCACACTTCCCTATAAATATGCTGATGGCCCGTTGGTTCAGCCTTTATTAGGCAACAGGAAAGACAGGCATTGGCTTAGTCTGCAACCTCTACCAAGCCATTATTATAAAGTGCCTCTCTGCAACTGGATGAATATCAACAAAAGGAGCTGAAGTGCAAACAAAAAACAACAACATTATCTGAATGCAAACATATTTTGGGGGGGATTAACACATGACTAACTTTTGACCTCACTGCACAATTTCACTGTTAAAATTAACTGGCACGTCTGTGGGTTTGTGAAATAAATGGGGGTGGGGGGCAGCCTATATTGATGCAGGCTGTTGTTTACACATCCAACTCTGAAAGAATAGATTATTCTAAGTTCAAAAGCAGCGAGACGGGGCGGACGTTTTGTGTAATAATTGTCTACTACTTCTCCCAACACACACACAGCCTAGAATTCACTGAACATATGCCACCGTGTACACTATGATGCAATCATGTGGTAAATGATAAGCATCTGATGGATTCCAACAACGTTCTCCAAAACAACACCTCTAATGTATGAGGCCCCTTTAATTAATGGTCATTTTGGGACCCGGTCTGTTCAAGCAACACAAGAGTATGAGGTTATTTAGCCGCTATAACGATGTTACCGTTTGTTTGGGCAACAGCACTAGGGGGGTGGCTGACTGACTCATTTGTAATCTGTTATGACTGATTTTCAAACTGACGGTTGATAACGTCTGCATGTTCTGGTAAGAAACCTTTGAGAGTGGTTGGGAAGTCAAACTTTAGTCAGCCAAGTAGTGCGGAAATGCTTTGTAGACAGTCCCCCTTTATGCAAATCCAATGATAAGGCTACTCAGAGAAGTACAGGGTACAGCCCATTACATGGAAATGTTTCCTGATTGGTTTTACTTTACTTCGTTAGATTATTTTGCTTATCCTACTACAAATATATCCAGTGTAGTGGTGGAGAGACTTATCAAATTCTTCACAAAAATATGTATTTATTAAAATTTCCACCAAAATTATTACAAAAAGCAGATTTAGTTAAAGTAAATTCAAGTTAAAGCAAATGTTGCCACTTTTGCAGGAAAAACCCTAAGAGATGCAGTGAATTTGTGAGTATATTTTTATTTATTATTACTAATTTGGAGCTCTAGTTTTACTTGTTACTTCTACCTCTCTACCTATCTTATACACAGAACTCAATATCATAAATATTTGTGATTTTTGTTTAAAAAAGAAACCCTTTATGATAATATTTGTGAAAATGCACCATAAAACTTTTGGCAACTGCTGCAGATTCCTGTGTTTAGTAATTTCAGGAACTGTGTAAGCAAGCATAAAAGAAAATTTATGATTTAATACAATAAAACTACACATTCTCTTTCTGTTATTGTACGGTACCCGGATATTTGCAGATACTGATTATTATAATTGTTTGCTAATATATCCGTGCATTACTCAATATTTGGATGCCAGGGTCTGTAACATAATTACCATTTTGACATATTTTTTAACAGTTTCACAACTTTTTCTGGTAGATGTTTTCAAAGACATATTTTACTTTGGTTTGACAATAGGACAAAGACTTTGCCAATTCATAATTTGTGGGACAAAAATCAAAACGCTTATAATTGCCTTCATTTCCAAAAACATTTACTAGGTTTTCATTTGACAATAGTTCTGACTTGCTCCTTTTAAAATGCTTTCAGATGTATTAAATACCTTTTCTCTTGTTGCATGTATGCAAAAGGAGCAAAGTGGCATTATAATGTGCTAATGTTTCTCTGATCTACCATAACCTGTAGTTGCCAGTCCATGTGTTGGTCTTCCAGGCCGCATCCTACGGTAAGCTTTTAGATCAGCGGGAGGTGGAGTCACATGGCTGAGCTTGTTGCATTACAACTTTGTTTACAATCAGGGAACACTCAACAGGGGACAATTTGCCAGGCTGAATAGCCCTTTACACTAAACCTTCGACTCTATACGGAGCAGTGAAACTTGGGTATGTAACACATCAGAGTTGGGCCTACATTAGCCACTATAGTTTCTCAGACATACTCAAATGACTTCATATTTCCTTCTTCATTGTGAAGGGAGGGGTAAGCCGATGTAGATTTGAAATGGTTTAAGTGACTACATATAATAACGAACTTCTAACAGAAGAGTTGCATGTTTGGGAGTGCGGTGTCTTTGAGCAGGGAGCATGGAAACCTACAGGCTTGGACTGTAACCTGGGATTGATTTGGAACCCATCCCCCTCAACACACTTCCCCGCTAAATTTCGCTTGGCAGGGAAGGGGGCGGAGTGGGTTAGCTAGCTAGCTGCACCCACCAAAAATCTGTAAGCCAAAAATTAGCAATAATGCCATCGTCGCATTTCGTTCATTGAGTACAATTTCGCAACAATAAGAGGGAATCTGGAAACAATGTTGCTAACGTTACTTTGCGAGGCTGTAGGAAAAATCTGCAGAATCGAAGTTATATGAATGGTGTGATTGATTGGCATGGATGGATGTGAAAACCCGAGTGACAGTAACCTAAAGCGATTTGGCTAACAAAACTTATTTCCAAAGATCTTATCCGAAAACTGTACACATATACAATGAAGTAAGATTGGCTAACAATAGCAATATGTCTGTCTAGTAGGCTGCTAACTAGCTAGCGCTAGCGGCAGTGCCACTACAATGAGTCTGCATGCAACGTTCTGTTATTGATGTTTGAATCGGTCCCTTCATCAACAGCAGGAAAACGCGTCACATCCATTAATTTAATAACAGAAAAACTACGCGAGTGACGGATAGCGGTACTAGTAAAACATAGCGGTCAACTCTCTTGTGCAGTCTTGCACGTTGACATGTTGAGATATTCCAGCTAATGGCCCTCGATAATTCAGCTAGCTAGCCTAACAGAGGGGAGAGGGAAAGCACATCCAGTTCCAGTTCTCTCTCCGCTAGCTTGCAAAGCAGCACCCATCCCCCAACTCTCTCTCTCCCCATCCATCCCTCTCTCTCTCCCTCCCTCTCGCTCTCTTTCCGAATCCACCATCTTGATTCTAAGACCCGTCTCCCCTTTCTCCAAAGCTGAAAACACAACCAAAACCCCAACAAACTCACCTTTACTGGGCATTGCTCAATCGATTACCGTCTTCCGAAATAAAAAATCTATATATCTGATAAAAGTGTGTAGGTTTTAATATTGTAAATATGCCGTGAGAAGCGGAAACCGCGCCTTGGAGCAGAAAGGGACAATCCTAAACTGCCATCTGGTGGAGCCTTCCTAGCTGTAATGCTGCTCTGGTGGTGCAACTTCTCACTGCAACCTTACTGCCTCCTGGCGGACACAGAGGGGAATTCATGGGCGGGGGCGCGCCGCGGGTGCGAGGAGAGGGGAGGAGGCACTGCATGAGGAGCCCGCGAAAAAAGGAAAACACGCGGGAGCGCGCTGAGGCTGTTAGAAGTTGAATTTGCATTATTTATGAAATTAAAGTACCTAGAAGTACACATGTAGGAGACTAAACTGTGTAGGTTACACAATTAAAGACATTATACTATACTAAGGAATAATAAAGCATTTCATAGTTTCACTGCGTAATTCTGACTCCAACCCTCTTGCTGTGGATTGTTGTATTTCAGAATGAGAATCAGCTTTATTGCCAAGTATATTTACCCAGTGGTGTTGATATTTAGGCCAAGGTAGGTGTAATGTTGTTGGCCCCCGAAAGCATTAGGGTCCTGATTGGGACGTGGTGTGTTATGTTGCTAATTAATATTGGTGCGCTTTCACTGTCTTGCTCTCCTTCAGAGGCTGACCTGAGGACTTTGACCCTCTGTCACCTTCCCTTGAGTTTTACTTCTATCTTTGTCATGGCCACCCCAGTTACACACATTGAATTACGCTGAATGTACAGCTACTATCAGTCTAACACATTTAAATGTGCACACATGTTTGTCTTTTCATTTTTTGGCACCAAAAATGATATTCCCATTTCCCCCATATCAAAACCTAACCCTAAGATTTATGCATAATCTCAACTCTAACCCCAAACCTAATTCATAATGCCTAAACTTAAACACTTACCCCAATTCTAAACCTCATTCCAGTTGTCCTTTATACCCTAAGCCAATGTCCTAAAACGAAAATAGTATTTTTTTCTTTGGTGGACTAGCTAAAAAATCTTCTGGGGCTCATTTCTTTTAGGTTTTACTCTCCTTGTGGGGACACATGTATTGTAAAACCGGGATCCCACACGCTGCCTAGCCAATCTATGTATGTTTGGCAGTCGTCTGCTATTTTCAGGGTTGAAGTTTTCATAGGTAGACCTGTAGGCTGTAAATCAAACAGGATATCAAAGAGGTTGACTAGTAACCTGATGATTAGAGAGGAAGTAACCAGGAGGTCAAAGGTTGACGCGAGTGTAATTACACATGCAAAAAATACTTGAACTGCACTAGAAACCCGTTGGTCTATTCCTTTGTGTCATGTCCTATCATGAATAGAACATGAATAGCATCACTCACTTCTGATGGGCTTTTTTTACCTAGCCCAGCCATTACATCCTCATGTTTCTGTCTTTATTCCTCTGCTCAGAATCAGAATTAGCTTTATTACCAAGTAGGTTCACCCATACAAGGAATTTTCTATGGTATTATGGTGCATGACAGGAAGCACAATTGTAGGTAAAAATGTGAAATTATCTTTGTTCTGTAATTATTTTCATGTGCCTCATTAACCAAGAATCCCACACACTCAAACACAGGCACATACCCAAGCACACATGTGCACATACAAATTAACAAACACACGACACACACACAACAGGTGTTAGCTCATTCATTGGCTCATACATTGACCCAGTGTCTCCATGGATACAGCAAGTCTCTGCTATGGCATCAGTGGACTTTAAGATGATTCTTTCTTAAAAATGACTGTAATGCGCCTGACGAGGAATAGACACACTGGGACTAGTATCAAAACTCTGCAGAATGACAAGGAAAAGCCACACTGGGACTAGTTTCAGTAACTCTGAAGATTGATGTGGAACAGCCACACTGGGACTAGTGTCTGTAACTCTGCAGATTGATGAGAAACAGCCGCACTGAGGCTGTAGATTGATGAGGAACAGCCGCACTGAGGCTGTAGATTGATGAGGAACAGCCACACATTTTGTCACGTACATGTTATACAATATTCATGCACTTTCATATATATGCTGTTGTATTGGTCATACTGTACAAGGCCAGATCCAAAGAAGTATGATTCTTTTCCATGTGATGTGTATCACATATATCCCTTAAAAGAGCCAGAGCCTGCAAGTGCAACTGAGCTCAGTAAGGTGTAACAGTATATCGAGCTTTCTCCATTGTCCCTGTCTTCAAACTGGCCTCCACACTGGAACAGTCAGTTGATGAACACATCAGGCAGCACTCCTTGATAATGTGTGAACTGACAGAGCTGTATGAAAGGCAGAACTGCGTTCACATGAACTCCTTTACGCTGGCGAAGGCAGTAATCTGTCCACAAACAGGGAACAACAACAGTGGATTCTTCATGGACTCTTTGGATTGTTTGGATGAGTTATGGAATGGTGGTGATTTATACCTTGCAAGAATCGCCGCAGTGTGTGTGTGTGTATGTGTGTGTGTACGTGCATTCAGGCATGTGTGTGTTGCTCTAATTTTAATTCCCTCAGACCTTGCTAGCATATTATTTTATTCTCTATCGCGCTCTGTCTCTTACACTCTCCTCACCCCCACCCCCGGTAATACATAATTAATGAGAGTTATAGTTATGTTTTATTTGCAGGCAGAGAGCATGGCAAACCTCTACCAAGCTGCTAGGTGAAGGCAGCCATCATCCATGGACACATGAAAACAGTCCCAATTAGTTCACTTGGTGACACATACAACAATCGCTATCGCTTCCGTCATTCACATGGCGGAAGAATGGTTAGCTCCATTCTTGTAGAGCAAGTGTAAGTGGTCTATAAAGGTTAATCATTATTCTCTGATCTTTCCAGGTTGAATACTGTTTCTCAGATCAAAAGAGAGAAAGAGGGGCTGGTAAAGAACTCAACATGTTTCTATTGGGCTCCACTTATAAAGAACAGACATACACCTACACATAGTTGCAGGAAGAAGATTGCGGCACAGGCCTTGGGACCTTAAATCTGGCAGCAAATAACTGAAAGACACAGCGAGCCGGGCTTTCTGTGTCAATGAAAGATGTCAACTCATTCCCTCTTTTAGAAAAAAACTCACATTCCAGGAGGTGGTCTATAATGCAATCCCTACAAGCCAGCAATTGCTGAGGCTCAGATCACAGCAACCAGCAAATATGGACAAGTTATGATAAAATACCAATTAACAATATATCACCTGTAGGAAAGACACCACATGAGCTATTTATTTGGCTCTAAATAGACAATGGAAGACCATAGAGACTGACAGTGTACAGATTCAGTGAGCATAGCTTGGTCATGACCAGATTGGAAGACAGTATCACATTTCCTATTGCACTGTGATCAAAGACTTTGACCAAAGACAAGTGTCTTTGACCCACCCAAAATCATCAGACATTTGAGAGAATTTGAAACCATGAAATATAAAATATTTAAACATTAATATGAACACCAATATGCCTATTCATTATCATTATTGCCTAACTGTCATGCTATTAAATAATGTTGAATTCATTTTGTAGAGATAGATAGACATACACAGAGGGAGATAAACAGATAAAAAGAGACAGACTGGTGTGATTAGGTTATTAGGTTATATTAGAGATATTGTTGGTATGACAGGGATGGTAATGGTAACTGTAGTAACAGTAGTCAACCATGCAACAAATACATTTCAAACAGGCCACAAATGGTCTGCCAATACCCAAAGACTTTAAAATTAAAATGTGCCTAATATCATCAAAACCATTGGCTTTCTGGTGCTGGTTATAGTGTTAGTAGTGTAATAGGTAGATATATTAATGGTGGTAATGATAGTGTTAATAGGTAGAGATATTAATGGTGGTAATGACAGTTGTGGTAATATTAGTTATAGTGTTAGTAGATATAGATATTAGTGGTGGTAATGACATTAGTGGTTATTATTATTATAGTGTTAATAGGTAGAGATATTAGTGGTGGTAATGACAGTTGTGGAAATTGTAGGATTAGTGGTGGTATTAATATAATGCAACCTCTATAAGACAGCTAGTACTGAGCCTCAGATCACAGCAACCAGCCAATATATGGTAGTGAATACCACAGTTGTGGTAATGAAAATGGTAGCATTAGTAGTTGAATTAATGTAACAAAAAGTGGTGGCAACATTCATTTTATGTTCGGCCAATGACTGTATCTATTTTTTAATTGCTTATTACATTGTATATGTATGTAAGTGAACCATACATCTTTTATCAATATTTAAAGTGTTTCTCATGCTAATAAAGCAATTTGAAATAAAAACTGATTGGGAAAACAAAATGCATAGTATTGTTAGTCTATTACTATGTTGCCTCTTGCCACACTCTGAGAGACACAAACACAACAACAGAAGACCTGTATGCCTGTATGTTTGGTTTTTCAGACCATTCTTTGAGGCTGACAAAATCATTTGATAGACATCAGTCCAATGTCTTTTCAGCGTCATTTGCTCAGTGGGTTTTTGATCATTTCCAGATTGACATTCTATTACTTCAATGATAAATAAAATGTGAACTGAATAAACTATATGCTTTTGGGTTTTCCTTGTCATTATTTTTGATGATGTAGTGGCTTTAAATTGCAATACCAATCCATATATTCGTTTTATTGTTCTTATTATTGCATAACTGTCATTAATCTGACCTGTTATTAAATATATACTTTGATAGGTTGTAATTTCGTTGACTTTGGTTTACCGAGTGAAACATTTGAAGCTCTTCTCTTTTTGTCTTTCTCCTGCATAATTCATCATCTCTTCTCTTCATCCTCAGTCAGAATCATCTTAGAGAAATGCACAACTTTGGAGGGCACTACTAAAGCAGCTCTGTCTTTTTTTATCTCTCTGTCTCTAGATACAGGCTATGTTGGTAAACAAAGGCAGTAAATACATTCTCTCCCCAAAATCTCATTAGCAGGTCGAATCGAATAGCGCCATAAAAATGCTTATACCTAGCTATTTTTCTTCACAGTTACCATAGTAACGGCCGTTAGATGTTAGAAAGCTACACTCTCTCTAACACACACACGCACACACGTTAGGGCTGTTGCACTGAATTGAAAGGCTCCTAGGAGGTCTTCTCTCTTTCCAGACTACTTGTCCTTTTCTACCCTGCTCAGCCCCCCTTTAGTCTGTCACTTCTGTCTCCCAGTAGGGAAAAATAGACTGCAGCTGAAGAAGGGGGTCATTACGGTATGGTGTGCAAGCCATACTTCACATGCACCCGCTCGCACGCACACGCTCGGACACAGTTGTAGACATGCAAAAAGACCACCAATGATTCCTTTATGTTAAGGTTCATTCCACAGAACACAAAAAACAGGAATCTTTTCTAACATGTAATGCTGCACCTTTTAGGCTACTGCAACGAGTAGAGAGAGATCAAAGCATAGCTTTTTTTTATTAAAACACTGCATAGCATGTAGCATAAAATTCGAAAGGCTTTTATCCTTCTATCTGTTAATCATATTTACCCCTAATTTAAAATATTTCATGTTATTTAATATAGCTAGGTTTTCTATTTTGTTAACATTTGCGTATGGCAATAAAGCAATTTAAACTGAATGTATCTTTAATTTATGGAGAGATTGAGGGAGGGATGGAACGCGATAACTAAAACGGGCAACACGAAATAGAGAAACGAAATTATCACCTTTTAAGGATCAAATAACAAAAATACATTAATAATGTACAATGTCAGTTACATAGGGTGGCAGAACAGACAAATGCATTACTCCACTGCTCTAGATATGATTCAGTAAAATATATTTATAATCAGAAGTTTAAAGAAAAACTGCAGGATTTCTTGAAATGTCTCTTGAGAAAGAAGCTGCATTATGCTACGAGAAAGCACCAAGACAGCTGGCTTGGCCGAAAATGATGTCCTGGCCTGTAATTATATAACAGAGACAATAGCCTGTCACATACCTGAGCATTTCATGCACTTTTGCTGATAATTTGTTTTCTTTGTTGTCATTGTTTGTCTTTTCCTTGTGAATTCCTAATTTTGTTTTTGACATATTGTTGCTTAAACCATTAAACCAGCTGGCTTTGAATTGAAAGAGAAACGAGGGGGTAATGTGATGTAATACACAATAGAATTTGGATAGCGATTGACCGTTAGAAACGACTGGGAGGTCTTGGTGTATGTGTGTTACACACACGCACATGCACGCGCGCGTGCACGCACACACACACAGGGTGACTGATACAGTGGTCAGTGTTTATGATGATGATCATAACCGGTTCTTCGTTGACGCATGCTCAAACATAATGACATTTCTCCCCTGGTCTCTCTCCTTTTCTCTTACTCTCTCCCTCTCTCCACGGTTGGTAGGCTGGAGCGCGGCAGCTGTGTGATGTGTTTGAGTGAGGGGAGCAGGATTGCGAGACTGGTCTGGAGAACGTTTGGTCGGCAACAGCGCCCAGACGGCGGTTGAAGGAGACACCTAGACCAAGGTTGCAACCTTGGAGGCTCACCAACACACCCGGAAGGAGAGAAGGGGTGTGGAAGAGAGCTGAAAAATGTATTTTTATAATCTGACTGAATACGGGATAAATACATTTGGTTGGTGAATGACTGGTGCTCGGGCACAGTGAGATTCGCCCCAACGGAAATCGTTAGGTCGCGAGACAGCAGGTGAGTTTGTTTGTAAAAAATGTTAGTGGCAATCAATCTACCCGTTAATAGGGGATCGAACGTAAGTTAATTGTTTTGAGCACATTTGCATTTTGTGTTGTGATTTACATTTTAATTGTAGGGATTGTTTGTTCTGCCATGTAGTAGCACTGCGTGCGAGCGGGCACGCGCCTCGTTCCATTCATAACTTTGGTAAGTGTGTGTGCGTATTTAATCCGCTGGCGTCAGGGGTGTCGCGTCCGCGAACAATGAAATAACCTTGACTTGCCACACACCCTCCTCACTGTTCTCGCTCACGCTCGCCGATCGCACGTGCGCGTACCCTATCGTGGAACCCTTTATCCAGTATCTAACCCAGCAGACTCAATTCAGCCCTTACTAAACAGTCAGTGAGTGCTCCCGTACTACTGAGAGTTGAACATTTGCCAGAGCTACATAATGCTTTAGCTCAGTAAGTTGCACACTTCAGGGGATACCCTTAGATCACCTCCACTCAAAATTGTCTGTAAAACTTGGAGGTGTGTGTCAACTATCTATGCAGTAACATCCTCTGCATCACAATTGTGAATTACAACCTCTAGCGCACTCACCTGGCAGGCATAGAAGATGGACAATATTGTCTTACAACAGTAGTTTGGAAGGGTGTGTGTGTATGTGCGCGCACATGCACAGTGAGATCTACCTTTTAAAACGTCAGGTTCTTAAATTAATTAAAACCATGGGAAGTTTGGCGAAGTAAGAAAATGTGTCCAGTTTTTATTAAAAAGGCTATTTTAGTTTCACTGGTTAAGTTAAGAGATAATGTTAAGTTAAGATTTAGGGTTTGGTTTCCTGAGGAAATCTATTTTTATGGTAATCGTTTGTTCTTTCTATAAAAAACATGTGTGTCACTCATATCCTTTCCTCCCACCAGGTGCGTAACCATGGAATCAACTCAACTCCTGGACGGTTCCAAGAAACGTGTGAAGATCCACCCTCACACCATAACCGCCAAGTACGCCCCACACACACCGCACACACACACACACTTTCCCCAGCCTGGGGATGAGGGCTATGACGACGCTCCGTCCTTCGAGGACTTCGGCTCCTTCCTGGACGAGACCTCGGAGAGGAAACAGCTGACAGGATCCAGGAAGTGGACAGGAGGGGCCAGCGCTCTGTTTGGAGGGAGGGACAAAAACAAAGACACGCCCCCTAATCCTACCACTGGTGGCGCAGAGGAGGGAGGAGGGAAGGGTCCAGGGGGAGGAGTAGGGGAGCAGTTAGCAAGTTTTGGCGAGGCGTCCGTCTCGGCATCTCGGCTAACGTGGGCCAGCCTAGTTGGGGCAGCGTTGGCTCACGGCTGTGTGTGCCTTCTGACCCGTCTGGCCTCCTCGCGCTTTAACCTCCCACCCCTAACTCTCCTCTTGGTACGCTCCATCCTCCAGCTGTTGTATGGGACCGTACCAATGAAACGGGCAGAGACGGCCTTCGGCTCGAAGGGCTATCGACGCAAACTGCTCCTGTACGGTGTGACTCACTCCTTCTCCCTCTGCTGTGCTTACTCATCGCTGTCCTTCATCGCCCCCCGCCAGGATGAGGCCATGTTGACAGCCTGGCGCATGGCAACCACCGTCCTGTCCGCCACCCTGGCCCTGTTGCTCCTGGACGAGCGGCTGGGTTGGGTCGATCTTGTTGCCGTAGCAACAGGCGTGTTAGGGTTGGGCCTGGCGCTGGTCCCGACCCCGGCGGGGTCGGCCGGGGACGAAGGCGGGACTATTTCAGAAGCCCCCAGCGCGGTCACACCGGCACAACAGTCCGCCCGGTTCTGGCGGGAAGCTTTCGGCTGGTCCCTGAGCGTGCTGGCAGGATTGTGGATGTCTCTGGCTCTGGTGATGTACCGTTCCCTGAAGGAGCGGGTCAGTGTCGGCACCGCTCTGTTCACCGTCAGCTGGACCGGGTGCCTGGGCACTCTGGCCTCCATGATTCTCTCCCAAGAGGGGCCGGTGTGGCCAGCCAGTCTCCAGGCGTGGTGCGTCGTTGTGGGGGTGGCTGTGTGCTCGGCCGGGGGGTTCGTCGGGGTGACCCATGGCCTCACCCGGCTTCACCCAGCGTTGGTGTCAGCTACGCAGGGCCTGGAAGTGCCAGTGGCGATGGTGCTGGAGATTGCTGTGATGCCCCTGGTTCCCTCAGTGTGTGAAGTCATAGGGAGTGTGGTGGTAGTGATAAGCGTGGCTTGGGTTGTTACAGTGAAGCTCCTGCCCTCTCGAGGAGGTGGCAGAAAACAGAGACAGGAGTATGAAGAGATCCTGGATTCACCCATTAAATAACACACACCCACACACAAACCCAATGTAGACCCACTCCACTTCTATCTTTCTCCATCTCTATCTTGCTCTAAAGTCAGGGTATTTATAACAGAACTCTATGGGCAATATCAATGCCTGAGGCAAAAAAATCTTTATTCTCCGGTTCAGAATCAGATTACACCAATACCTATCATAAATTAAAGCATTAGGAGGTGTCACCATAGCTGACTGTGTGTCAGAGGTTATGGACAGCCAGTGTGTGTAGTAGATGGATCTATTTTGTATCGTTGTCGTTAGTGTCGTAACGTGCCAAGATCGTGGTGTCCTATTGATTATTGTGATGTCAAATTAAAACCTCACTGTGTAACTCTGACTCTCTCTCTTAAATCAAACACACACATACACATACACACACACCCTGTTTACACCGACTGGGTTTCCATGGTGAAGTATCCTGACCGCCGGGCAGGTGGGTGAATGCCAAGCGGAGATACTCGAAGCCAAAACGAGGAGGGAAAAGAGAGACAGAGTCAATTGGTCGCAGGGAGGAGTGTGAGGGGAGAATTGGGAACATTGTTGGAACATAGAATGGGAGAGTAGAAGCTGTGGTGGAGAAACAACTCGCCTTCCTCTCAAAGTCTTCCATCTCCCAACACCTCCCAACGTCTCTCTCCCTCGTCCATTGGGATAACCCTCTCCTTTAACATTCTGGTTACATTTTGTTACTAGACTGAGGTGTTAAGTGTTAAGGAAAGAATAAAATCCACACTCGCCCTCCGCCAATGTTCCCACCCTTAACACAGCTGTAACTGTATAAGGAAAACACACACACAACAAACCGCCGAACAGGGTAGAGGGATTCTGGGGTGCTGTGGTAACAGGAGGGCCTGACACTT
This sequence comes from Novumbra hubbsi, assembly GCA_016801125.1. Taxonomy (NCBI): domain Eukaryota; kingdom Metazoa; phylum Chordata; class Actinopteri; order Esociformes; family Umbridae; genus Novumbra; species Novumbra hubbsi. Next base: position 6,451 of record JACXGK010003069.1, on the reverse strand, counting down.
GCTATTTTATTAGCCTGGAAAACCTCTCTTAAAGTGAACAGTTACTTAATGGAGTATAAATGTAGTAGAGGGCTGTGTCTAACGACAGCTAAGATGTCAACTGAGACAATAAAAAAAATATGTAATTCCACATTGTCGTGACCACGTCTTGTGTTATTGATGGTGGGTGTAAACCTTCAGACAGGAGGAACACTTTCCTCACATTAAAAAGTATTTATTCATCACTGGGACAATTATAGTTACAGTGCATTTATGGCCTTTCATGACACAGCATGAAGTGTATGCTCAATTTATAAGGCAACCTTTCCTTAGTTAGTTTCATCCGTCATTCTCTACAGAAGGCAGCAGGCTTAGCTGGGCCTGTACTTTCTGCAATTCCATTGCTATAGCAACCAGAGCCCTCTCGATCTTCCCCCGGTCCCATGATGGAGGTGACGAGGTCACTTCCTGTGGCTTCATGCCCAAACCAATCCAGAGACCTGCCCCTACCCTGCTGGACTTCATCCCAATTGGTCTACCTGTTCCACTAAGCCCCTCCCCTAAACCCAAACTGTTCTCTCCATGTCCTTCCCCCTTGGGCTCTGCTGCTCCCAGTCCAGGCTTAGAAGCAGATACTGCTGTTCCAGTCTTAGGAGGCTTTGTGTCTCTATGGCCTGTTCCCGTAGGTCCATACAGTCCTCCCTCTTCTCCTCTCAGCCTCCCCTCCTCCAGATGGTGTAACGTAGCGTTCTGTAGGAGCTGCCGCAACACGGCCATCACACCACCGAAACCTTCTGCTCCCTCCTGTCTCAGCAGACGTAGCGAAGCATTCATCCACCTCCTCCGCTCCACGACCTCCTCCTTCAGCTCCAGTAGGTCTTGACGGAGCCCGGGGCTCACCTGCTCTGCCCGGGCCCGGCAGAGCGCCTCTATGGCTGGCAGGCACTGCTGGCAGACTCCAGGGGCTCCACAGCGCCTCTCCAGGGCTTCCATCAGCATCATCTGCCTCATGTGGGAGTCCTCCAGAGCCACAAAGAGCTTGTCCCAGCGTGAGCGCTCTGAAGCCTGGCACGGAGTCTCTGCGGGGTCTCCTGGAGGGACAGAACCAGACGTAGAATACCTGCAGCACATACAGACAGTGATACAGAGGGAAAGGCTGGGGGGAGGGGGGTGCAGGTCAAGCACAGATGAGAGACAAATGAACAAGGGAAGATTTAAAGTGAGCGAAACAAAGAGCCGTACCGTCCTGTTGGCTCTGTTCAATGTTGTTGTCATAGTGGTCGGCGTAGTCAGCGTGGTGTTCCTCCCGCTGTACGCACACCGACACGCCGGTGCAGCAAAGCAGAACACACACCGCACGCCACAGCCCGTTCACCGACATGCTGCCGGTCGCAAAGTCTCCGTGTGGAAGAATGTGGCCAAATGTTCTCCTGGGAGTCAGTCCCGTGCTATATGGTCCTTATCTCTTCGCTCTCTTTCTAACGTTGGACAGACTGAGCCCACGGCATTCTGGGATCCCTGTTATACTCCTGGAAAGGGGGAGGAGAAAGGGGAGAGAGCAATATAAAGTTGGGGGAGGTCATTTGGCTAACGCTTCAGTGGAGGTTGCATGTGAGACCAACCCTCGCCAAACTAACTACATGTAGCATGGCCTGACAGAGGGAGCAGTGAGGGAGAGTGGGTGGGTGGGTCGGGGGTGAGGAAAGGCTGTGGGAGGGGTGGGGACCGGTGAAACGGTTTTGCGAAAGGGTGACGTTGATGGCACTTTTACGGCAGGACACAACACCTGCACACAGTGAGGCGGGAGGGAGACCTTCTGATGTGGAGGGAGGAAGGGACAGAGATGGGGAGGGAGGGAGAGATAGGGAGGAAGAGACAGAGATGAAGGGGGGGGGGGGTGAGAGGGAAAGGGAGTGCGATGGAAAGCCGTTAAAGGTGCTGACCTATGAAGGGACCTGAACAGACAGAAAAAACAAAGCTAAATATGTCCGTTTGTCATCCGCCTCCCTTGGCCCCTAGGTCAACACAATGCAAACATGGAAACCAGATTCAGCGGCAGACAACAGATGTGTGTTGACACCCTAACATAGAAAGGTACTGACCACACCCCTCCGTCTGGGTCGGACTGCCCCCACCCCCCCCGTCTGGGTTGACCAGAGAAGGGGAGAGGCCATGAATAAGATTTACAACAAAAACACGAGTCACATAAAACAACACAACTACATGCGTTAACCCATGCTATTAATAAGCCAGGGAGCTCAATCATTGGTAACGTATAAAAGACGGTTGTTCTACGTGTGACTTTGGACTGGTCCCTGAGGTACTCGTTAATCAGCACCGGTCCGCTTCCGAATATTCCGTCTATAGTAGGAAGCCCCTGAAGGTGTCGCAAACCTGTGCTGACTTCATGGAGTTGGATCCCCAAGGGGAGACGCTGGGACCTCTCCCCTCCAGCTGCAGTGTGACAGGGTTACATAAAATACATCAAGAGCACACGGCCGCGTGTAGCGAGAATAAAACAGGATTATTTTCCCACTCCACGCCAGGGACATGTCAATCTGATTTGGAAAAGGAGCGATAATGCATTGTGATAAATGCACCGGCGTGAACAGTCAGACCGGTCAGTGTCTCCCTGTACGTGCAGACGTGTTATGTTTAGTGTATGTCCCCCTGAGCACAGTGTCCAAGGGTTGTTTGTATTTTGTTTCGCGTCGTCGATGTGTTTCGTCACATCATCTCGCCTCTCATTTCCATTGGTCGTGTTGACAATGACAATGAGAGGTGGTTGTTTATTGACGTACTGGATGTAGAACTGTTTTTGCGGCGGTCTGGGGAGGCCATATCCTTGCCGGCTCGCACGGACTTCCACGTGCTAGCCAAACGGTAACCTGACTGATGCCGTCAAGGAGCACCACAGAGCTCACTGATGCCCAGAACCCCGCCCTCCCGGGCCGTCGCATCAGGAGCATGAGCAGACATCGTCAGGCGGTGTATACAGACACGTGGAGGCCACACACACTGCTGAGTCACATTGAGTAGCCGCGATGAAAGTTCACACAAGTTGGAACCGCCTGTGATTTCAATTGTTTACTTAGATTTTCAGTGTGAGTTTGAATCCAGCCCTCAGTCGGTTGGTGATTTCGGCTTCCATTGACACGTCATTTGGTTCTCAACGAATCACACAATGTATAGAAAAGATATTGATCTCTAATATACTTCCTTCATCGAGACTCGATTTGGGATTCAAGAGTTCCTTTAATTGTTTTGAGCAGTCTACAAATTGCTACAGGATGAGATTATTAAAAATGAGAGAGATTATTTTTTTGTTTGGTCAAACAGGGGTTGCCAAATCAACAACAGCCATGCGCTTCTAGAGAATAATTCACTTTATGAGGCTCCAATCCACATGCCACAGCTGAGATTATGTTCAATCACAATCAAACATTCCAAATTTGACTATGAATTGTGTTCCAGGCAGATGCGTACAAAAATGTATGCAGTCCAGAATTATTTATGAGATCAAACAACCGACATTGTTTTCTATGACCAAGTTCACGATATACTGACCTGTTCAAACATTGTATGCATTGACTAACGGTGGGTTAACTACCACATCAACTGTGCCAAATATTTTGCACCATCGGTTGAACAAGTTATTATTATTACGTTTATTATTAGGCTAGAAATACTTTGATGGAAAAATCTAAACAAAGTCCTTGGGACATCAGCGCATTTTATTGACAAAGGAAATAGTAATTGTGACAAGGAACGCCACAGGAAAACTCTGAATACTGACAGCCGGGGACGGATTTATGACTTCAGCTTCCCATTTGTCCCTCAGCTGACAGGGGACGTGCGCACACACATTTTACCAGAGACCAGTTAGTGAAAACAGCAGATGATTCAGAGTTCTGAAATACATCAGTGTCAACCGCCCCATTATCTGCTTAACCTGATTAGAAATAATTAAAGATGATCTAATGTGATCATAGCAAAGTATAAATACCATTATAATGTCACAGAGACAACATTTTAGAGATACTTAAATCAAGACGTATCCTCCCAACGAGTGTGTGTTTTGTGTATCTGTGCCCCAGTAACCTTGTAGGCCTCAGAACCAGAAGATCAAGGAGGATCGGGTGTGTGTGTGTGTGTGTGTGTATAAAGTTGCCCTCTGAGAAATAATAATTCTGTGGATGGAAAACATTTCCACAGATCAACCTGGCAGCACAGTCTACAAGTCTCTAGGTGAGTATGTTTTACCACAAACCCCCATTTGTTCCACTGACGGCATCGTGGCTTCTAGAAAATGACCTCAGGATTGATGTGAACGATCACACACACATTCCTATTAAAGTGAGGACCGACAGTTACACTGAAAACAAAGACCATGTTCTGTAACCCCAACCCAAAATCAACATATCTTTCTTAAACTCAAAACGAACTAAACCAAGCCCTAACTCTAAAGCTATCTAATAAGGGCAAAAAAATAAATAATTTTGGGTGCACACAAACACACACAACAGAAACACAAAGACAATAGGAGATATTTATTAAAATATGCAACAAACGACATCCTTTGATCTGACAACACATTACGCTAACACAGCAATGTCCTACCAAGCTCAGAATAGCCATCCTTAAAATATTAATGTCAATTGGCACCAGCTACTGTATATTTTAGCTTATGATACACATTTTGATTTAGAACCATATATACTAAAGGTTACCACCATATGTAAATACACTTAGGCCTAGATGCAGTACACAGTAACACATTTATAGAGTGGCCTCCATTGGAGTTCCAACAGATAACTACAAATTACTACACACACTATGTAGAACACAGTTCAACAGTCAGACAATCCAGTCAGCTACAGGACCATCTGGCTGTCTGGACGGGTGCTAAGGGCTGAGAGGTTCTGAAGATGCTGGTTGTTTCTCAAGCACTCGTTGGCCTTCTAGAAAACCATTGTTTGTGGGACGGCTTGCTTGTGGGACACTTGCTACATGTCAGGTTGATTTTCAGGAATCGGCTGTTCGTTGTTGAGGCATAACAGACCACAATGGATATAGGTCTTTGAGACTTTTGTCATTCTTCACACACTGTCTTGTGCATTTAAAAAAACTTAAGTAAATTAGTGGGATAACTGGTTGCTTGTAAAGGCCCCAGCGGTTAACACAGGTTGACTGGAAGTTGAGTTGGCTGTCAAGGTCTCGTTGGCTGTCAAGGTCTCGTTGGCTGTCAAGTCATAAGATGCCTGGTTGGTAGCTACAGGTAAGCAGTTTGCCTGGTTGGTTGCTAGGGATTGGCTAGTTGTGTGATTGGCAGTCAAAGATCCACAGGCTGCTATAGGCTGGATAGTTGCTATAGAAAGGTTACATGGAGCTGGTTGGTTGGTTTCTAAGTGCCAGTTGTTATTGTAGCAGAGAGAAGGGCCACTACAAAGGGAGACAATAAAGTTAACATATTTCTATTCTTGAAACCCAGACATAGGTTCCCTATCCCCTACTCCTAATCCCGACCTTAACATCAATAATCTATTCTTTATGTGTAACAATAAAGTTATAAGAAGCAACATTTGAGTGCTATGCCCAATTATGCATTTTCCTAATGTTAATTCCTAAGCCTGAAATAGCATTGTCATTACTGCAATTGGGAATGATTTGTCAGGTTTGACTACATTTGACATGGATCTCACATACATACACACACACACACACACACACCTGGCCAGTTGTGTGCGTAGGTCCTGTGTGAGCTGGTAGCACTGGGCGTAGTAAATGGCCTGGGCCTCCACAAAGTCAACCAAACTTCTCAGGTGGGCCGTCTGGAACAGACAGGACACCGTGATGGAGCGTCTGTCTGCCGTGTTGTAATGTTTGTGTGTGTGTGTGTGTGTGTTAGTTAAACGTACGTGTGTAGTGTTGATTCCCTCCAGCAGTAATCTGGTGATCTGGGACTGCTGCTCAAAAAGACTCTGGCAGATCCTCAGCTCCATCTCAGCCTGAGACACTTCCTGAGCCCACATCTGAGAAGATGAACCAATAAAAAAAATAGACAGCAACCAGATGAACCAATTGTGTGATTGGTACTTTTTTAAATAAGTGTGTGTGTGTGTGTGTGTGTGTGTGCGCGCAACCAACCTTCAGCCACCGGACTCGTAAGAAGCTGAACATGTAGGAAACATGTGCAACATAGTCCTCTCCCAAGGGGTTAGCGTTCAGACCCTGAGAGTCAGACAGAGTAAGAGAAAAGAAAACAGAGAGAAATAAAAAGTCAAACAGAGCGAAGGAAAATCAGACGCGACTTCCAGGTGCAACACATCGTCAACACTGTTACTTGTGAATGGTGGCAACCTGGGCAAAACTCCTCCTGCCCTGACAACCTGGAGCAAACCTCCTCCTCCCCAGGCAACCTGGAGCAAACCTCCTCCTCCCCTGGCAACCTGGAGCAAACCTCCTCCTCCCC
>JACXGK010003068.1:0-48088 GCA_016801125.1 Novumbra hubbsi | reverse complement strand
TTGAATGGCCAGGGAGAATGGAGTCAGCAACAGTGGGACAGCCAGGGAGAACGGAGGCAGCATCAGTGGGACAGCCAGGGAGAATGGAGGCAGCCAAGGTCTTCAACAGGTCAACCGAACTGGTTCTATCAGATAAAATACAATTCAAATGTCACTGTCACACAGTGAAATTTTAATTGTATTTATTTGAACTAGAAAGGTGACATTGCGTTTTTACATGTATTCTATGTTTTTCAAAGCAGACTAAACAGTGAAATGAAAGAGAAAACACAACATAAAGAAACAGAGTTGAAATTGCAAGTGCATAGGGGGGAGTTCAGGAGCCGCTTATACGACACATGCAATTTCTTCTAAGCTGTCCTCTAATTTCAGTTTTAAAATCAACAATCAGAATGAAATGATGTAATTTTAGTTTTTTAGCTTTCTGCAACAAAGATGAGCATGAAAGCTAAAAGCAATATACCAGACTCTGTTATTGTATTAGGAAAATGATATTAAATCCAGTTCAGAGCTTCAACCCTTATGCCCATGACACTGAAGTATCTGCTGTGTACATGCTTCATAGTTACATACAGTGTGTCACTCTCCATACAGTTTCATTTAAACAAATTTAACAAACTCTCATTTACAATGACCAGGTCAAAGGCATAACAATTGTAAGACTACAATTAGTCAGAAACATATAACCACAAACACAATATACACTGGAATTGGCCCAAGATCAATAAAAAAACAGTTAAATCACAAAACATGATAGAAATGTTCAGACATTGAACATACGTTACATTGTGGCTCCCCATATTAGTTGATGCTATATATATATATATATATATATATATATATATATATATATACATATATATAATGTGGTTAGCAGGTGCAGTGATTATGATGGTGCAGTTTATGTTTCTATTCTGCTAACTGATACAAGATAAAGTAAGCTGTAAGAGGACTTGTCTTTGTTACAAATGTAAGCGCATGAAAGTGTGTCTAGTGTTTGCAGACAAGGCCCTGGGGTATTCATGGACAGGACTATTTTTCTGATGATGTGTGACCAAAATTTCTCATCTTGTACATTTCAGTTTCTGGGAAAAGTGGAGGCTGTAAATGACTGAGGCAGACGAATGCTAAACCCTCTGTGTTCACTTTTACAACCTCTATAGGTCATTAAGTTTCTGACTGTCCCAATTTGTCAAAAGGCCTGCAGCCCTTTTCACTTAAGTCTGGATGCTAATAAAACAGGTGTGCCCTTTTCCTTTCCCTGAAAATAACCAAGTTGAAAAACCTTGTTGCACAAAATATTACAAAATTTGAATTATAATAGCTGCAGTACACAAATATGAGATGTTATCTGTAGAGATGTCACATATTTGTCAGTATGCATTTAAGACAAACCAAGATCCCATATTGATGCATGCTAAACTTCTAAGTACACTTAAGTTGAATGTATCCTTGTAAATGTTATTTTTTATCTTTGTTTACTGCTAGCAGTAAAGCACTTTGCATACCAGTGCTGAATTTCCTAGAAGACCCAAACAGAGTCTGTGTCTGGATGTGCAACCAGATGTACCTGAAAGTAGTGCAGATGGGCCCAAATGGGGCTTCTCTTGTCTAAATATCAAACCCCAGTGCCCCAGGGCAGTGAATGCAGGGGTAGGGTACTAGGGAAGAGACTTTCGTTTTGAGTTTTCTTTTTGCGGAAAAAGTGGCCTACACAATATTAGGCAAGTGATCATACTGCTATGGCTGTTTGGTGTATCTCTGGGTCCCAGCTACATTTTCCGATCTGCCCCTCACACCTAAAATCATCCTAGTTTGTCCCCTCTCTAAGTGCTCCCTTAACTAAAACATATGGGTGTTAAGAGTGCTAAATGTCTGCAATAATAAAATAACAGTGTGACTGTTACTAAAATACCAATGTTAAATAAGAAGAAACTGCAATTATATAGAGCAGAGCTCCACTCGGACTTCTAAATAACCCCACACACATTCGGCCAGCTGGTCTAGAAAGCACCCATGAAACATCACCTTTGTGCCATTCACACTGAAATCACAAACAGGTACACAACTATTGCTAACATAATTTGGTACAACTTACAGGTATCAAAACATCTTTATATTGTTAGGAATCAGTTGAATTCCAGACCTCCAGGTCTATTTGAGAATATGGATTTATAATGCTCCTTTGATCAATTCTGAACATCAATAAAAACATCCCAATTAATAATGTGGGTAAGATAAACTTGCTTCTTGTTACCCTCAGCTGTCTATAAAAGACAAACAAAACAGAGTAAGCTACAGCGATCACCACCTAATCACCTCTATTTTATGTAGCTTGCAACATCATTGCCGGTAGCCACAGACATCATGTCAAAGTAGACAAGACTCTAATCAGTTAGGGTGGCCTATTGGTGCAAGGTACTAGTAGAAGGGATTTCTGTCACAAAGGCACCACGAGACAATGCTATTACGGTCATTTTTTGTGACATTTTCAATCACTTAAATGTGCTTTATTTGGTGTCACTGTGTGTGAAAAAGCAGTTATTGACATTATTAAAAACTGACTTCTTTGTGAAAACAAACTGGTTTGTTCGTCTCTGATTTAGGAATGATTTTATATCCTTCCACCAGTCACTTAGATTTAGTTTAAATAACCAGAGAGCACTAGTCAAATGTCAGAGGGTTCACAATGACTGAAAGCTACTTTTGAAGAGAAGACCCTTGTCTGCATAAAAGCTTTCAATTACATAATACATCAAAAATAGGGCAGTCAATGTACACCCTCTTACATAAACCAAATTAGATGATTAGTTCCTTTGAGTACATAGAATACCTTCGGGTTATTTTGGGTTGTTTGGGGTGATCAGTAGGACCCGATGAGGCTGCCTCTCAACAACTTAATCAGTATAAGCCTGCTAGCGCTGCAGAGTTGAACTAAATATGGTGAGGCTGCTGTGAAGTAGCCCTGCCCAGTCTAGTTCTCTCTCACAATTGAGGACGACACTATGAGAGGACAACTAAGACGCCATAGTGCACATTTAAAGGAAGTTCAAAGGGCAGGTACTGAATAAACACTTCCATTGACTATAGTACTTCCCTCCAAATTCATAATTGTAATTATTCATTTTTTTATCTGGTTTGTTCAAACACCGCCTTTGCCCTTTTTAAAGCGCCGAAAGGAACAGAGCTTTGGCAGGTGTGAGGTGTGCAGAGCACACACCCCGACTACTCAACACTTCCTCTAGCTATTTGGACTGTATGGGCGCAATCAAAGTGACAGATTCATATATATTCAGTGAGTTGTGCAATCATCTTCATTAGTCATTTATCATCTTGAAGGAGTTTGTTTAGTGAGATTAAACACAAAAAAGTATATTACCATTCAATTGTAGAAAATGACTGCCAAACCATATCCATCATGATAATTCTATGCCTTGCGTCCTAAAAGGTATACCTTGGGGCGAATGCAGCTCCTCACATTTTCTCTCTGTGAGCGCGAGATCTGTCTTTAAATCACTGAATACAAACAAAACCCTCTACCACTGATTATTTTCATAGTTCCACATAATTTACTTTCACACAGGATACTCCTCTCTGATTACTCGTGCACATTAACGTCACTGTGCTTACACGGTCTCAAGTGACATGGGAACACCAGTCGGGAGGCAAGTCCCTACATGCCCCAAACTACGCGTCTTGGAATGCTGCCACAAACCGTGAGGACAGAATCACAGCCACGACATGTCTTCACATTCAGGTTGCAAAATATTTTTCTATATAAAAAACGTTAAATGACTTGGCCTACTTTAAACCGCATGACTGCATGCAAGGTCAGGGTTGAGATTGTTGTGTTGGTAACTCTGGGTAACAGGGTACTGTTTATCATCTGTATCGCAGCTACTAGGAACAACCTAAACTCATTGCCACCATCCAAAATCCAATCTGTGCGAGATACACGACAACTCAATGACCCGGGTTGAAATGTCTGCGTAGAGCCTGTCAACAGGTGGGAGGGGAGAGACGGCTTGTAGAACAAACTTTGGCTGTCAAGCTGAGTAGAGTGAAAGATGGAGTTTAACAAACGGGGGTGGCAAATGATAGATCGGGCTTGTCGATGTCAACTCATTAGCCAGCAGGCCTCCCGAGATGTTGTAATGCTGTCATCTATATGCTCTAATGAGAACCCGCTAAGCAGATGGTTGACTTCCCAGTGAGGGGGAGAAAGGAAAAAAGGTCCCCACGCCTTTACTGATAACCGGCTGACCTGTCGTCCAGCTCCAGACAATTCAGATGGAACCTGGTTGATGTATGAGGCTTTTCTTCCGGACCCACTGTGAAGTGGTCCTCACTTAGGTCTTTGTCGTTGGGATGTGCTAGGATGAGTACAGATGGGGCATGAGGGATGACTCTTGAATCCCTTCCTGATGGATGCAATCCATGGGAATTAAATGCCATGTGCAATATATACATTTTTTTCTCTGCTGTCAATGTCGGTCTGCAATATCCGACAGCCATGCCTTCCAGTAGAACAAACTAAAACTTGCATCTCTACAACCAGTCCACTAAACCAATTGTTTCTACTCCACTCAATGCACTGTTTTGTAAGATTAGCTAACAGCCCAATGTGTATTCCCGTTGCCTTTGGGTTCTGGGTAATAAATAGTCTCCCGGGGGAGCTAGTGTGGGTTCCATGAAGGGCAGTATGTGTATGTAAAACCTATTTGAGCTTGGGAAAAGCCATGCATTCTCCGAATAGTACTCTGATTGGGTTACGGTCTCTGTATGTTAGTGGCGTTCTGTGATATATCAAATCTCTCCATGTGCAACGCGACAAAAGCTAGCTAACCGTGGCCCTGGCCAGACCTGTGATTACTGGGACAGGTGCTGTTTTACTTTTCCCATAAATATGTTATGGCTGGCACATTTCTGGCGTCTGGTTCATGGTTTCTCGATTATTCTCACTCAGTTCAAATGACTGTCAAAGCAGTAACAGAAGTGATTTGATCTCTATAGACCCCGTTCTAAGTATAACATTTCTTAAATAATTAGAACAGAACCTAAGCCATTGAAAATAATTAGACATATATATGAACCATATGTTAACCAATGACATCACGCATGGACCCACGGCAAAGTTTAAAGAAGAAATGTATTGCAATGCTGAATGATTGTCTGGAACTTTGATCGGCACAAAAAAAAACTCACCCATATGAAGCCAGTCATGTTAGAACAGCAAAACCTGGGGTTCCTGTGAAACTAACCTAAAGTGACCACCTACATACCTTACCAATGAAAGACACTAGAACACAGTAGTTGTTAGGGTTTCCAACTGACAACGTAGCCTTTAAACTTCAGGAGAACGCTGAGTTCCCCCTAATATCGTTGCCATAATTCAGCAGAAAATACACACACACTTTGGAGAATTAGATTACAAATAAAGTCAGTTGAGAGTCAATGTGTCCACAAATGTAAACCCATTTACTAAAAACATGGGCAGATTCCGGAAGTTACAACTAATTTAAATTGAGAGTGTTGTTCACTGTGTTTCACAAAGTGGCCTCCTCAGACTGTCAGGGCGGTGGAGAACATGCTAGAGCAATGTTAGAGGCAAGGGTGCCAGACTGCTCAGTCAGTACACTTCCTGCCAGTGGGAGTCTTTCATCTCAGTCCTTCCACCCTGAACCATGCCAAAACTGAGGCTAGATTGTTCTATTGTGTGTGTGGAGGCACAGACTGAAGTCATTCTCATTAAACACAATAAGATATGTATTCAGGATTAGTCATGGAATTTTTCAATAGGAGTTGACAAATGTAATCATTCATATTTTGCTGCACGGTCAGTGATTGCACTGTGACCTGTCCTTATTTAACTGGCTGTAATCTTACTATAGACATTGTAATTCCATCTAATCGCTGCAACATGCAAGCACAGAATCAGCTTTTCAGTTTTCCACTGAAGCCACAGCTTCACTACTTTTCACTACTTGTTTGGGGTCAAGTGTCTTGCCAATCAGTGGCAAGGTAAGGCCGACCCTTGCGTTGAGGAGGAGTAGGAACAGGATACTTTCAAATAGTTCTCTGACAGAGGGCGATGACATCTGCCAAACTATGCAGACGTACGCTCCAGAGACGGTAACCAAGGTCAACTCATCACATCTACCTTCTGCCAAAATTCAAAGGCCAATGGAATTCAGTTGGGTTTTGAAAACAGCCAAAATCCCCAAAGACGGCTTAAGTAAGTGCAGGGCTGTTCCAAAGATGCACTAATCCTCAAACACAGGTACCAGTAATCCAGATTTGGCAGCTTGCATGCATCAATACAAGGTGAAATAACACCAACGCATATTTCCAGGGCACATTTAGTTTTTTTCCAAATTTAAGGCATTTTACCGTACTTCAAATAAATTTAGGTCCGCTTTTTGCAAACATTAAAATAAAAACACAAACACTCTACTTTACCAACAGGACAGCATTACCATTGTTTTTGAAAATGCCTATCAATAACTTTGTTTCTGTGGCCATGAGCCCATGAAAACCTCTGGCAGCGATGCAGCTGAGGAAATAGAAACTTGGGAGAAAAATGGCCTGAGGAGTGTCTTTCGTATCAAGCTAAATCTACCCAGGGTTTTTTATTAGCTAGCTTAAGTTAGCTTCACATTCCAGCTAAGGCTTCACCATACCGTGAGGGTAGATTTTACTGGCCGTCTCTGTAGCTAACTTTTTCAGACTTGTAAAAGCCTGCAGCCTGTGGCTAGTCAAATGCTACTCAATGATTAACTGTCAATCCATCTGATTTAGTGCCAAAGTTTTCATTCATGGCGAAATATGAAAATAGGTATCTTGTTAATGCAAAAATGTTTGTGTGCTTTAATGTAGCACTCTTTTTAATGGGTGTTAACAAGGTGTGTATTGTTGTAGATTTTAATGTTGCTCATTTTAACACACAAAATGATTAGGACAATATTTAGTCAGTCATCCTCCTCAAGTGACAACATTGGGATTGGACCCTAAACAAATTGCTGCTCTGTCATTTCATTCAAAGACAAGTTAATTATGAGTTAACCATGAGTTTAACCACCACATATAAGATATAAAAGTAATCATTATCATTTAATCACTCTGAACTCCTCTATCTAGCACCGTAGTGCATCTCTCATGAGTAAATGGCAAATATTTGCGCTGACAGGTAATCTTCATTCAGGGCAGACATACTGCATCTTTCAAGTCTAGACTTCACCGGGCAGACACGTTTCAGTGTTGGCGCTGGGCTATTTATAATGATGTTTATATAACAATTCTGCTTAGGTTATTGTCTCTTCTGGTGCACTGTGCTTTTACACTGCTCGGCCCCCAAACAAGTACTACATTTTCATATTTAGGCAGGTGCTTGGGGTTAGCCAATTGTAGCAGTATGAGTGCACTGGGGCCCATGAGCATGAAGGGCCCCACAAATATCTGACGCCAGGGATCTTGCATGTCTGGCTGCCTTAAAAACTGCAGACCGGACCCCAGATTCTGATACAAACAGGGCCCCCTAAATATTTAGGGTCCTGCTTGCTGGGGCCATAGATATTTGGGATAGTGAAACATATTTTTCCAATTTTCAGTTGAATAACTGTACCAAATAATCAACAGGAATTTTATTTATTATTTTAATTGGCATTGATAAGAAACTAGATCTGTTGCCAATCAACTTAGTTAGTTGTGTTATATTCCACCAGGTTTAGTTTTTAGCATTAAACAACTTTTCCAGTCTTTTGTTGCCTCTGTCTGTCCAACTTTTTAGAAAAATGTTGCTGGCAACAAATTCAAATTGAGCATATTCTTTCAAGAAGCAATACATTGTCCCAGTTTCAACATCTGATATCTTGTATTTGTACTCTTTTCTATTGAATATAGGGTTTAAATCATTTGCACATCATTGTATTTTGTTTTTATTTACATTTTACACAGCGTCCCAAATGTTTGGAAACAAGGTTTACAGCTACAAATGTCATTCATTAGTTATGAAACACATTGTCGAGACTGGCAACTCCTGTAGACATCACAAGCATATTCAGAAAAGTATAATACAGATTTCAAATACTATGCTCCACACCTGGAATGCCATTCAGAATGACCATAAGTAGAAAACATCTTAGTGCCTGAAAGGACATTTAAATTAAGTCTCATAAATTAACTTATACAGTAAATTGAGATTTTTGTATATGTGTATTTTCATATGTCCATTTGTTTATGGTTTATTGTGCTGGGGTCGGCTGAAAAGATAATTGGGTCACTAGATATCTAAAGTTAAGTGAAGTAAATAAATATAAATAAATAAATGAATACTACACAGACAGGAATAAACAAAAATCTAAGAACACTTTATAAGTGTAGAACATAAGAACATAACTATGAAAATTTTCTTAAAGTGAGCACCACTGTCTACCAATAGCATGCAATCAATCTAGTTTTAGACATCTGGTATGAAGTGCTATCACTCACTCATAAGACAATTTGTGCAAGGTCGTTTCGACCACAAGAGGGAAAAGAAAGCGTTTTACAAAGTACCTGGGGTAATGTTGACACTACAAGTAAGGGTGAAGCCCTACCTGCCGATAGAGGCTTTTCTCAGTCATTGCTGAGCTGTAAAACCTGTGACCCAGTTCACTTGAGAAACACTCTCTCCCACTTGGCGAGAATGTGCGCTCACTGCCCAAAATGATAAACAACAGGCAGTGGCATGCTGGCCAAATACTGTGCCTTGACATTTAAGTTGACAGCAAAAAACTCAGACTCTATAATCCACTGTACGTCCTCTAAATCGGTCTGCATGGACTGCATGTGAAGACATTTACAGTGTATGGTCTCTCAGAAGGGAAGGTGTCTATTTGGTCTGTGTATTTTCAGGTCTGTTTTGCAATGTCCTCGCAAAACACAGAGGCCTGATGTAGTGCAAAAAATAATCATTTTTGCTTTAAGGCATTTACTTTAGTTATTCATCAGATCTGTCACGTTGAGTCAATCTATGGCTGAAAAAAGTTGTTTTGGGATTATTTAAAATTTCTTCAGCTATTAACCTAACTATTTTGGAACCTATCAACTATAGAAATCACTTTACACAACAAAAAGAGTAAAGGGAATTCCCTCTACAGCACCAAGCTGGTAGCTGCCAACAACATGGGCTAGCAGCTATATAAAACATCCCAGTAAATCCAGGCTAACCACTGCCTGATTGGGTGAGGCAATACTTCCCAAACAGACCTAACATGCACCACAGCTTAAATACATTCTGCACCACACACAAGGCCATGGATTTCATGTTACAAAGACAAGCTTGGCATTGTATGAAACTTCACAGTAAAGTTAGTCCAGAAACAAGATG
Source organism: Novumbra hubbsi (assembly GCA_016801125.1). Lineage (NCBI taxonomy): Eukaryota > Metazoa > Chordata > Actinopteri > Esociformes > Umbridae > Novumbra > Novumbra hubbsi. The sequence continues at coordinate 38,721 of JACXGK010003068.1, read as the reverse complement.
TTTGGTACAATCTCCCTACATAGTATGGTCTAGAGTCTAGACCATGATTTGCAATCAGTAACTTGAACTCTGATGCAGCTATACATTGACTTACGTGAATGCAGGGAACGGAAAAACAACCCTCCCGCACATACGGTACACTTTGGTTGCAACCAAACACAACAACGCCATACTGGTTGTAGATCGTTGGTTTACTTGTTTGCATCTGGACCCTGTTAATGCACAATTGACAACAACAATAGTTCCCCTGGAGACAGTTAACGTGGGCAAGTGAATGTATCGCTACAGTGCAGGGTTTCCACAAACTCTCTGCAGGCCTCCCCATACATTTCCCATTGTTTGTTTTGTCCCTAAACTGGCCCACCTTCGTCAAGACTTCGACCAGCTGAAGTATAGTATGGCCAGGACCATGTCTGTACCCAGCAACAGCCACTTGTCATGCCAGACGGGTGTAGCTTTTCCCCAACAATCAATATCAAATTGCCCGAAGAAACTCTCCCATGCCACAATCAATGGTTCCCACTAGCCCAGGCCTTTGTTGTCATTTCATATGTGGCGGCTGTTCAAAGAGCAACTTTAGGGGATCTCCACCCTGTAGGTATTCATACATGGCTCCTCTGATCAGAAAGGGATCCTGAGGCAAGACATGTGGGTCATGGGCCCCACGAGGCCCAGCGGCCACTACCACATTACAGCCCCAGAGGGACACCTTGGAGAGGGAGAAAGAGAGAACGGGAGAGAGATTGAGAGATGCCCTAAGCTAAGCAGCTTTCACACGTCACAAAGGATGACTAATCCTTTCCCTTGACCTCCATCTGCTTACATAGCGTCGAATGCTGATAAGAGAAGCTGCGCGCAGGATCAAGAGATATGCAAATAAGGTGTGTGACGTGAGGGGAGAACACTAAAACTAAGCGTGAATGGTTGAAGTAGGAAAAAGGGTGTCCCATATCCCATCACTGCCTGAGAGAGGCCGGCCATGTGGGTGTGTCATGACATAGTAATGATATGGTGATGATGCAGGTAAGAATTGAGTAAATAACATCTGAGGGTGTGATCAATACCAGTGCAATGCAAAGGGGAATCTGCAAACAGTTAGCATCCAATACACAGACAATGGAAGGATTATTTTGCAGTGGCCCACCTATAAGCTTGAACAAATAATATTCAATGAACTGCCAAACGACCAGGTGAAAGAGCATGGGCTATATACTAAATGGGATATCACCTTACTACAATAACAACAATCATCTTAAGTTCCACATCACGGTGGGAATAATGGATATCATCAAAGATGATTGACTCAACAGACTCAGCAATGGTATAGACTGTGTGCAACCACTATAATACTGAATTTAAAAGGGAACATGGAAATACATCCATTTGACAGTCTAAATCAGTGAAGGTTCAGAGAGTAAGCAAATTCCATGGCCCGGAGCAACGCTCATGAATGAATGGAGCCCTTTTAGGATCATAGAGAGAAATCCTCTCTCAGGGGACATAACATTTCTGAGGGTTTCCCCCCTTAAATACACACAGGCACAGTTGAAAGGTAAAGGTAATTTCCACTTCCTATCCCGGATAATGCCTTTTGAACTGAATAAAACGTGTTCATTCATTGCTGTTTAAACTCAAACAAGATGTGCTTTGTAGGAGTAGGTTTAAATTCTGCAATTTGATGTAGTCAATGAGCAAGAATGGATGTCAGCAATGTTATTTACTTCCAACGCAACCCATGCTTATGAACATCTAAACAATCATTCCAAACTTTACTTACCGTTGTGTTGCTTTAAACTTGGCTGTTGGAATTTGCTGATGTGACTTGATTCAGCTTCCGAGCCATGTCGTTGCAGAAGCGATAGAAGTAGGATTAATAATAAAAGGATCATTTGGATTAGCGGCAGACGGCGATTACAAAACACTGTCGACGGGACGTTTTGTGTCACCATGTATACTCGTTTGGACCAAACCAATGCTGTTTTGGACACATTTGTAGAGTATAGACGCAGAGTATAATCCACATAATATCATCCAAAAATCTTAGTAGGAAAATAAAAAGAAACGCCAGAAACAAATGTAATGCCAAAAAGTATAACTTTTAAACTAATGGCCGTCTCGCGCGCCTCGCCGATTTAGATGCGAGTGCGCACCTGTTGGCTTTATGTAAACTTAAATTTGAATTTAAAAGATTGTTGTTGTTCTTGTAACTGGATGTTTGGTCAAATAGAACACATTATTTATATAGTAAGTGGAGTAAATAGTAAATGCTGTGACACTGTTTGTCCAAGGTGCTGTAGCCTGCGCGCGACGTACATCAGTTTGTCAATTCTCCGCCGTCTGCAAGTTCAGTCCGAAGATTTGCAGGCATTACAGTAAACGTCACATTAATCTTAATCGCAGATTCCACGAGAAAGCAGCGCAATTCGATACAGTCTGTACAGTGGGTGATATTGCAGAGCACACATAACTCCTGTTGTTTGGTGAGGTCTTGGCTCGGTTGCTTGAGACTGAAGCTAAGCGGTCCCAAACACTGAGACGACGGGGTCTTGCTTTTTTTTTGTAGAAGACTGCCTACTGACGACATAACAGGTGCTATACATAAAGCAAAACTTCCTAGCGTAGGAAACTCCCCGGGAAGTTAGTTAACTGTTCAGTCGCTGAAGCCAATCATACATTCAGTATTAAACCAAGCGTGATCATAATATATAAGGCATTGCGCTATTAACTATCACTTTACTTCATTAATTCAATAAATAAATGTATGCCATTAATTACATTTACGCCATTAAATCACTTTATTTTGCCTTATTAGCGTCACATAGGAGTAAATTCTTTTTTTTTTTAAAGCAATACCCTTAATCGGTTAGAACACATCCAAGCCAATGGTAAGCATCAAATATCAACCAGTTTAGTCATCTGGTTCTTCGGTTTATTGACCTACGGATTTCTGTTAAGGTAATTGCTGATGCTATGACATTTTTATAATTGTTTTATTGGCATGGTAGGCTATGCATAACTTTTCCATTTCAACAATGTAAATACCATAAACATTTCCTCGACTCTCATCAATCTCGCCATCACTGCCCAGAACATTTCATCACGAGAAAGATCAGTGCCTTATTCTTCTTTAGGGAATTGTTTGAGAACTCTCAATTTGTCATATCAAAGCCGTAGACACCGCTGTTGCCATTTCCCCTTCTGCTCCTAATTTCCTTTCTACAGCACAATACTGTACTTCATTGTGTGCGATTCATGTGGTTTCTCTCATCTCATTGTTAGAGTAATCCGCAAGTAGTGTGTGTGTGTGTGTGGGATCAATGTGCAAGTCTACCAGCAGACAAACAATCAAAGGGAGTTGCAGACACATTGAACCTATTCACCAAGACATATGATGTAATGGCCGAGCAATTTAGCCCCATCTCATATTCCTGAGAAATTACCGCCTCAAAGGAAGGGAAAGCCTGAAGAGATGCCTTCACGCCGAAGGTATGGGGGCGTGGCTGGTTTGCTGTTTTTAATCCAAGTTAATGGCGGATAAGAGATTGCAAGGCGGTAGTCCACCGGTCGCAGTGTTGCCCTCATGGAGAGTGGCATGTCGGTCCTGTTGCTTTTGCTGCCAAGTCCCTATTGTGCAAAGGAAAGTATCACATTCCACCCTGCAAAAGCCTGCAGCAGATGTCAGCACTTCACTTTTTGGAATGTCTCTCACGCACAGAGACATGCACGTGCGCGCGCCCACACATGCACACCATACGCGCAGTCACACCCTTAAGCACGTAACCGCTGGCACGCACGCACACCTGCACTCTCTTTTTTATGCACTCAAGCATGCACATGCACGCTCACATGCGCGGTTCTATTTTTCTCTCTCGCACACACACACACATACATACACGCAGACACATAGACTTTCACCCCTGGAGATTTTGAGAAAGCTTGGTATTCGGAGTCCCTGTTCACATTTGATGGCTGCTACCACGGTGGTCTTTGTGAAACACAGAGACTTTAATAACTTATAATTACTAAGCAGAGGAAATTAGAAACAAGACAGTAAACTGGGGTTGGAAATATATACATTAGGAAATTCAATCGTCAGCAGGGCTAAATCCCACAACAGTCCAGTTGCCCTTTTGAGACACATTATCTACACTTCAAGTTGTATGTAAGAAATGACTTTGTTCATGGTGAATTACAGGGGTTTTATTGTGCAGTGGTATTCAAACTATAGTACATCATTGTACCTGGAGAAGAGGCTGTCCTAATGAACATGCTTTACCAGCTTTGGTACTCAATTAAACGGTTAAATGAACTGGCAAGATATTCTTAAAAGGAAGGTAGTTATCTAACTCTATAATTTAAAAAATAATATAATATTTTGTTATATTCTTGCTGGCACCAATACAAAGTTTATGGGTCACATACTCATTACAGAAGATATTGTTGCTCATGTCAGGAAATGTGTGTGACTCCTGTACATAACAATGCAGTTTGTAATGTTAATTAACTCTTGATAAGTAAGTGATACGTAAGTTTAGATAAGAAAACATGTCTTGTTAATGACAATCACTGAATATTAAAGTATGTCACGGACCAGAGACATTCATGTCCTGTAGAAGTGTTGAGAAGCGTTATAGTGGGGTTTTGCTTTGAGAACAGAGTCCCCTGGTGTTGGCCCCGGAAGCTGCATCTCAGTCTTGACCAATGGCTGTCCATGGATCTTGAGTTGGAACCTGGTACTCATGGGCAATCTCCAAACGTGTGTGCGTCACAAAGTAACAGATCCATTTGATTAGATGTCTTTACTTCCCATCATTATAGAACCTTCCCCTCAAATCCCATTGTATCGACCGTGTGGCACTGTCTCATCACAACATCATGCTGCAGGCTTTTTGCGGATTCGCCTCTCGCCAAGCTGCACTACATTTTTCCACACAGTTCTTCCAACCGGGAAGTCACCTGGGTCAACACATGTGGAGGCACGCTCAATGAACTGACAACCGACGCACAGGGGGCTGAGCCGCGTAAGGGAGTCGGCAGAGTGCGGAGAGATCAGAAGGTCCCGGCTGACAATGTATTTTCCCCTCTCTAGGGGATGTCGGCCAATTTGCATCAACCATGGGGGTTTCCCAGCCCTTCCTCAGCCAGTGGCACACTCAAGGCTTGAACTTGAGACTGTGGCAGTCATCTTGGTGCTACGAAATTCCGCTGCCGAGGATTTGATTAAGATGTCTTTTCGCTAGTGTCAGATCCAACAAGAATGTACCGCCAATATCCTAAGTGGGTATGGCACAGTAAGCCTGTTAACTCAGTCGTGGCTTGTGTATGTAGATGTTTGTTAGTGTGTGTGTGTATGCGTTCATGACTGCATGCATGTGCGTTAATATGCATGCACGAGTGCTTGTCTGTGTGTGTGCATATGGGCTTGCGTGCATATTCATGTGTTTGGTGTGTTTGTGTATGTGAACGCATGCTGGTGCCTTTGTGTTTGTGCATGTGAGCTCTGTGTGTGTTTTTGCATGTGAGCTCTGTGTGTGCTTGTGCATGTGAGCTCTGTGTGTGTTTGTGCATGTGAGCTCTGTGTGTGCTTGTGCATGTGAGCTCTGTGTGTTTGTGCATGTGAGCTCTGTGTGTGCTTGTGCATGTGAGCTCTGTGTGTGTTTGTGCATGTGAGCTCTGTGTGGGCTTGTGCATGTGAGCTCTGTGTGTGTTTGTGTATGTGAGCTCTGTGTGTGTTTGTGCATGTGAGCTCTGTGTGTGCTTGTGCATGCTTGCAAGTGATCCAGCTTTATATTTACTTGTGCAGACCAGATGTTCACACCAAGATAGAAGAACTTTAAAATCACTCCCGATAGCCCGTTTGATTACTATGAAAATTGGTAATGTTTTCTAAAACCTAGCAACAGCCAATATTTGACAGGGGTCTTAGAACGACACCCACTAATCAGTGAGAAAACGACTAAAACGATAAGACCCTCTGAGATCTAGAGCGTCAGCTACGCTATCCCCTCAATCAGTTTTCCTCTTAACGTCTTTACAACAAATATCTACAACAAATAAGAATCCCCGACAAATTGTAGTTAGTAATTCCGGTGCCTTTGCCTCATCATCAATCACGTGGTCTTCCCTTTTGTCAGCATTATTTTGCCACTGTTAAGTGCTTGTCCTAGTCAATGTCCATGTTATATTACATTACTCCCAATAACCCAACAAGCACATACATGTTTCATGCTTTTGCACACTCACCAACCGAACGCACACACCTTCTCCCTTCAACTGAACCGCCATGAACCCCCTTTAGAACAAGGAAATCCTCTGGGCTTATCGAAAGGCTCTCAAACCGGCAAAGTGGCAACCTTTACCTGTACCTCTGTCAAGAGCTTAGCTTTAACTAGGATACACGACCTGTCAACACACAGTTTATAATTGAAAGCTGAAAGCGGCCTGGGTGCCAGATACAACGATCGATTAGTTAAACCCTGACATGTTTTTGGAATGCTTGTCCATCTTAGAGGTAGCTCTCAAGCAAACACACAATTTTACTCAAATGGAGCTTTGTACTCCAAAGTGAATCTGTTAATTAGAACATTAAAACCATGCATTCAAGATCGACTGAATCAATAATCAGCAATTAACACACCTCAAAATAAAGGGAACATGCAGAAAACATGCAAGGAACTCCAGAGATATCAATTTGTCCAGATAGGAAAGTATAAATTATTGTGAATCAATGTCAACTTTTTGAAATGACAACAGGTACACTAGAGTGGCAACAGCTCTCTCCTCATCCTTCCTGACTGATTATTTTTGTGTTTCGCTAGTGTCCTTGTCACTACATGTACCTGAGGCGGTGCCTGCATCCTATTTACGTTGCACAGGCAATCCAGCTACCCAGTGCATTTTCAAGGAGATACTATGAAACATTCTGGAGGACATCCTCCAGAAATCCATTTGACATCTCATCAGGAACATGCCCAGATGTTGTCGGGAGTGCATACAGGCACTTTGGGGCCATACACACAAAGTCACATTATGAGTTGCCATGTTGACAGATGACTAAGAGAGTTTAGCCAATTGTCACACCAGTGTCCTGGGGTGTGGCAGTGCCAAACTTTCTGCCGCGCTCTTCCTCATCGGTGTATTAACCACTGTAATGGGACCAGTGGCAGCAACACACCTTTCCTGGAGCATCTTGTTTTGTTGATTATGTTTGTCTTAAGTCACCTGTATCTTGTTGTGTTGATTATGTTTTTCTTAAGTCACCATTGTCTTGTTGTGTTGATTAAGTTTGTCTTAAGTCACCTGTGTCTTGTGTTAATTACTTTTGTGTTAAAAACTACTTATACAGTCTAAAACCTTACAGAAAGGCAAGCCATAAAGTGTTGCAATGACAGTTGCTAAGGCAGTTTACAAATGTCAATTTATGTCTACAAATTGCTGTAAAACGGAAACCTGACATTTTAAACTGTATTTAAAAAAATGTTCCAAAATGTCATGAAATGTTACATTATATGTAACCCACTTGTAAATCAATGACATCCCACTACTGTAGAAAAAATAACATATTGTGCAATGCACATTAGAACGCTAAAGCCAGCCTGTTTAATTTAGTGAGTAGGTAGGTACCAAAGTGCATGCACAAAGTTAGACCATTTTCCCTTTTGGACAAGGCCTGTTCAAAATGTTCTAATATTATGCCTAAAATGGTTGTATATTATTGAGAGTGATGTAGAATATGCAACCACAAAAATATTTGAAATTATTCAAATGTATGCTTTAAGAACCTGCCGAATAAGCTGAATTCTGAATACTTCACGATCAATAACAGCCATCATTTTTCTTCACAAAAAGGAAAAGATTTTTAGGCAACATGTGAATTGTAATGGATGTGAGCTGACAGACAGAAAGCCACCAATACTGAACTACTATGTAGACCTTCGATAAAGACATTGTCCGGCCAAGTGTGCCCGATGACACCACTAGCTCATGGACTGTAGCTCATATGCCTCACATGAAAAATGTCTGTTATTGCCTCATCGTAATGGTCTTCCATTTATCGTTGGGGGCAGAAAGCGGCTGTCCGGGGTGCTGTCTCTCAGCCCGCTACTGCGCATGTTGCATGACATGTGCACACGAAATCCTCCATCTTGGCCGTTTCGTATAGGCGAAAAGGTATTTAGCACACATACATTCAATCAAAATAAAAAAACAAGACCGGGAAAAAGAAAAACAAATTGCCGCAATGTAAATTTAGAGGGAAACGAATTTAAACCACCCCTTCGAACGGATGACGGACAAGGGAGACCAGCATGACATATATGGACCACGTATGGCCATAAAGGAAGACTAACGACCAATTACACTGTCAGCAATACCGGTTCTAGTGACGAATTAACTAGTACATAAAACGAAATGGTGAGTGAAATGCACGTTAAACAAACGCGTTTGTATGTTCATTTTATGTGGATTAAGCACTGTGAAATGCATGACCGACGTATGTTTTTGCTTGCATGTAATGGCATCTTCACCCATTCCCCAATTGCGTCTTGTAATGGTCGCTATGTTGGGCTGTTATTCTCCATATTCTGCAAGTGGTGCTTTAGCTTAAGGCATTTCTCAGCGTCTGCTCCTGCTCCTGCTCCTGTTCCCGCTTGTTGCGAATTTACTTGAAGGCGATTGGAGGTGCAGGCAGCCACAGGTAGTGATGTTATAAAGAATAGCATCACTTGATGAATGACTCAAATATGAGGGTGCGCACATTTGCAGAATGTTGAGTGCGTACACGTCCGAATAGCACCGTTTTTTTTGACAGGTTAGTTGCTGCGCTGTTACATTTTGCATACTAATCTACACATGTAGCAACTTTCCATCAAAATGCCCACACGTTCAGAAGAATGTAAGTAAAGCCCTTTTTAGTAGGGGTTGGGTTGGGTGAACAACGTTCTCTTAACAATAGTCATCACATGTCTATGCTTGGGCCTCATGGCCATTAGGCCATGGAAACCACCACCACAATGAGGGTAAACCTCACTTGACATAGAGGTGAGCATTTAAGAACAGGGATTCTTGAGGTTTCCCCAGTACATTCCATTCATACAGTATTAGTTAGGCGAGCCCCAATCGTTGTCTCCTTAATCCTCAATCAAAATATGGTTTCGCTACAACTACAAACACACAATATTACGCCAAAGAAAGCTAACAAAATGCTTCTGAAATATGCAGGACATTCCTGCAATAGCAAGACTTGACCTATCACAGCACAAGTTTGGTTCACTGGTAAAAGTGTAGTCTTTTTACTTCCCTGAGAGAGAATCAAATCAAAGTTGTAAATAACTGGAAGTCAATTTTTGTGTTTGTATGTCCTGGTCGAAATTCAGCAATTTCTCATGTCATTCAAAGTAAATCAAATGAGTACATAAAGGTATGTGTCGCGTCAAACCAACCAGCAACACTAAAGATGTTCATGTGTGCACAATAGTTCATGTAAGGTGTATGTGATGCACATCCTCTGGTGCCTTCATTTGTATGCGGTGTGTGAGTGTGCAGGTATGAACAATTACGAAGCAGATGCTCTGGATTCATTTTCAAAATTTCTAAACTTTGACAGATTCTAATTTAATATGCTTTTTTTTACTTAGAGCATGTGTGTAGGCTTTAATTAGGCTTTAAAAAGACTTGCTTTTTCACATGACTGTATTGATTATTCTTTTTATTTTGTGTTTTAGGCACATGGAATGACAAAGATTGTTGTGAAGAAGCTGGCCATCTTCCTCCTCATCCTCTTCATTTTGATAGAGGGAGGATCTACCAAAGAAAAAGGCACTAAGAAGGGAAAGAAGAAAGGGAAGCAAGTGTACTGTCCTTCGTAAGTGAAGCACAATGTCACTTTGCTGCTAACAACCTGGATGCTAACAACAGGTGTAGCCTGGATGCTAACAACAGGTGTAGCCTGGATGCTCAAAACTACGCTGCTTCAGGCAAGCCCTGCTAAGAGAAGTTGCTTTGGTTTGCTATGTAGCATGTTTCATTGATCACCGTGAGTTGTTATAGTAAGGCTCATGTCTCGAGGATGTTACTGTGCTTTGACATTGTTAAGCTACTTCAGTCGTGACATTAATATGGTTACTGACGGCCACATTACAAAAATACAGTGAGGAGTATATACAAAAACGGACATACTGAGATAATTATTCAATGATATACCACGCTGTGTCTATATTTGGCCCCCTACCTTAAATTTCAAAGAGTGACTTGGATTGTTTATCAATGTTTTGTTACTGTGTGTGGAGACAGCTATTTGGTACATTAAAAACCAGGAAGTGGAGAGCTGGCAAAAAACAATCCTCTATCAAAAATCTAAAAAGTCATCACACTCGTGATTTAGTTTCAACTCTTAATTGGTCTTGCAATGTTTACTGTTTGTCACCACTATAGAAAACTACAACTTTTTTCGTAAAATAAATGTAATAATGTTATTACAATATTCGCTGTTCATGCAGACCTTATATGTGATGTTCTTGATATGATATACTATGTGCTTTTGTCATCTATGTTTTGAGAATGCATCGACTTGAAAGAAAAATACATTTAGTTGGTTGGGGACTCTGATCAAGGGAACTGCAGAAGTACACAGAAATTCCTGCCAAGCACTTACTCATCCTCAGTGCCTGATCAAGTTTACGTAATCTAAAGTGCTTTTTGAGTCAAATTCCTAAGCAGAGTTTAGGTGCCACCCATGTGGATTTTCCCTTTCTCCTTTGCCAAGTCTCTTCTCCGGTCATAGTTCTTTCAGCAAATCCCTCTCTGGCAGTACAAGACATACCTTTTTGGAAAATTATCTTGAGGTCACCACTTAATTGCTGTTTCACCACATACTGTGCCATACAGTGCTTTCGGAAAGTTCGGGCTAGGGCTGCATGAGCAGCCGCAAAATAGCTGATTTATTGAATTAGTTGGACCTATGTGGGAAAACCAAGAGTGAAAAGATGTCGGAGGGATGTTGGTTAAAGTTCAGCTTTATGGCATGAGTTGTGAGACATTATTCCTCTTGAATGCATGGTTGAGCTGCGCGTTAATGCTAACAACAGCAACACTTTGGTTTTATGTGCATGGAATTATTTTGGAGTCAAGCAGCATTAGACACTTCATGTGTTACTCTTACTGAGAGAGTTTGAACTAGCAATTCTGTATTTGTCCATAACAGAAATTGTGAGAACAAAACCCCCAGCAAAGGGCATTATCAGACCTGGACTTTCAGGGTTCGGTCCCAGGATGTGTTCTGGTCATTTCAGAGGGTTTCACAAGCTGACAATAACCCAGCTGGGATGATGTAGAGAAATGAGCGCAACAGGGGCATACAAGTGTTTAGTTTTCATTGCACACACCTTTGACCTGCGCATGGTTGTATGACATCAGCGGAGCTTGTGTTTTTATATACGATTAGTCAATGTTAGAATTATCCATGTATTGTTATTAGTTGAAGCCCTTCATTCTGACCAGTCTTAGCACATTTTGTTGTGTTATAGATTGAATTTATAACTGTTTTTGTCTACACCTCCTCAATACTAACGTCATACTAACTTCATTTCAGATAGTCAACCCTTTCTGCAGTGCTGATGCAGCTCTCACTCTTTGTTTTTATATGCAAAGGAGATCTGTAACCGAAGTAACAAATGTAACACCATTGGGTCCGGTCTGTAACACACGCACACAACATATGTTCGTTCTCTGATGCTAAAGTGGGAAATAAATGGCGGAGAAAGCTCTACAGAAAGTCAAAACTACAGGACCTATGCATAGGGGTCACTGACATCTAGAACCCGATTCAGTTCTGCCAACAGCTCCGTTTGTTAGACGTATAGCACAGTGACAATTTCATGGGAACTCACTGCAACTCCTCTGGATAAACCACTTGGAGATGGTCTGCTGAAACATTCTATGGCTTTTAAGGGAATGGTTGCTGCTACCACCATAACAGAATACTGTTGATGAAGACATTTACCCGGTTGGTCTAGCAGAGTCGGGAAGCACCTATGTAGTGTTCAGCTTGTCCATGAAGTTATAAGGGGTGGGGGGGCATCCACCAATTCTTTTTATGTGCTTTTATGTGAGATTGTGTTGTACTGACATAAACGACTGAAAGGGAACCATTGTTTTCTATTAGTATTACACATTTTTTGCAATATTTTTATTGGCTGAAGGGGAATGTAATGCAAAGAAGAATTGAACGTCTGTGATCCGTTAATAGAGTTTGGCCAGCGCAGGAACTTTAAGTGTCCTGCCAGTAATTTTTCTCACATACACTAACAAAACGCTTATGAGTACAAAGAATTTGCCAAGACATTTCACACTACGTTCCAAGAACGTCTTTCTAGGGTTCTGAGGACCGATGAAGATGTTATATTCTGCAAGATTGGGATTCTTAATTTTTTTTGCTGATATACATTTTCTTTTGCTGTCAACAAATTATTTTATGATTTTGCTGAGAATTTGGTTTTTCTCAAGTACTTTTCCTATTATGGGAACCAAAACCTCTAGCCATAATCATGACGTGAATATATGCCCCTAATTCTGCTTACATTCCAGGAACGCTCTGAGATAACAGTCCTCTTTCACTGGGGTGCTCCTGCTACCAAAGCTAATTGAATCACTAATACGTAGTTCTTAGTCGCTGGATATTGTTTGATCAAACAGTACTTGATAATGGAATCGCAAACACACCCTTGCATCTGCACAGTTAATATAGGAGAATTTGACCTGCTGTGTAATGCGGTGTAACGTTTCTTTTCCTCCTTATTGTTTTCTGCAGACAGCTGACTGCTGAGGATCTTGCCAGGGTCCCTGAGAATTCCACAAGTAACATCTTGAACAAGTTACTGATCACCTATGATCCTCGAATCAGGCCCAACTTCAAAGGTTTGCCCTCTTTCTCTCTTCCTTTGTATTTCTGTCTCTTTACGTGTCTCTCCCTCGCTTTCTCCCCCTCTCTTTCAACCCTCCTTTCTACCTTTCTTTTTCTCTTCTTTTGTTTCCATCACCGTTTGTGTCATTTGTATTGTTATCATCCCACTTCCTATATCGAGGAAGCTTCTTTAAAGGCACTTGGATTAGAACCTTGATTGGAATCAGTCGATAAAAAGAATGACAAATCCCTGGAATTAAGTATGGTGTTCTACCACAATAAAACCCCTACTGGATGATGTTATGACTGATCCTCTTTACCACCATGCAGACTCATCCTCATTCCTTAGCATTTACTCTGTATGCGTCTGCTAGACTCAGAACGTTTGATGTGGTTTATGCCATGAAAACTTTCTTTATGACTGCTTGCTTATTTATCCCATTGGTCCCACATCTGGTGTTTATATCAAGTCAAGATGAAAGCTTCATCTTGTCATCCATTAAAGTCAGACCTGTTGTCTCAGAAATTGAATTTTAGGCTGTTTCTCTGGCATCCCTTGCCCAAGCCAATATAATCTCATTTTATGTAACGGGAGAAACACTGAGTTTTCTGAACATTGTCTTTTGTTTATCAGTATTTAGAATGTAATTTAAGCATATTTTCCTCATATAGCTCTGTTTTATGGTAGGCTGTGTAGGATTGTAGGTCAAACACAGGTAATACATATAAAGTTCAGCAGAACTGTTTGCTGTTTTAACTTTGTTTTATTTCTAAAGGGATCCCTGTGGAGGATAGAGTGAACATATTCATAAACAGCTTTGGTTCCATACAAGAGACCACTATGGTAAGAACTTTTTATTTTATACATGTGTTTATTTAATTCCCAGATGTCATCTTTACACAGTGTTTACTGTATGTTAATCAAAATGACTAAAACAAGACTTAATTAAATAGGGTTCCAAAATTAACATGTTTCCAAGGCTGTCAATTGAACACACACATAATTCTTCTGAAAGTCCTGTAGAACATTGCTTTTGTTGTGTAAATGTTATCAGTTTTTTTCTTGCCCATTTGGGGATGTCCAAGTCATCTGTTAGACTCTGCTTTATTGCAGCAACTTCCAGTGGACTTCCAGGATAGTTGATATTAATATATATGTTCTCCGAAGAACTTCTGCTTGTCATCACTCAGTTTGCTCAACCAGGAAGTTAAGATTAAGAGTACACTGCGCAACAAGGCAAGGCAGCCATATTGGATTAGTAGTGGGCCAAACCCTGATGATACTACCCAATAGTACCGCACTCCATGAGGCACTGGGCTAGTCTGCTAGCAAGATTTGAACACTGGTCTCGCAATGACTCACCTAACTGTGAATCAGTGACTGCTGTGCCAATCAGGGGTCCTAAGGTAATCTCAAAACATTAAACGTTTGATACTGTTTTTTTTTTCTTAGATTTCTCCTCTAATAATTTAGTTATTTTTAAATTTACAGTAGCAATTCATAGTGTTTGGGAGAGTCAATCGAGCCTTGTCCTTCAAAAGCACATCTAGCCAAGCTAATTCCAATTTTTTTGCTCATTGCTTGCTCAACTAGGAGGGTTTTTGCAGGAAATTTGCACTTGGAGAATATTGTATTCTCCAGCTAACAGCTACGATTTAGATTGCCTCTGCTCCAACCTTCCACAAGTAGACTAGGCAGCCCTGTTTGAAACTATTCATCCACCACAGATGCTGTGGAAGTTAAGACAGGTTTCACTGCCCTCTGCAGGACCTCCAGGGCATAACTATGTATACCCCCCAGGATTATGTACTGGATGTCTTTGAAGTCATAGTAGATAATCTTTGGGACATACTAGGCTTTCATGGCGCTTGATTAATACAATTTAATAATTATTGAAAATTTGACCCTGAACGTCTACGGCTATTAAAGCAAACAATGTTTAACATTTGTTGTGCTTAGCTGGCTGCTTTTTTCTTTCAAAGAAGGGGCGGAGTAGAATAGCTAACAATCTATTCCATTATCATCTTACAGCCTAAGTTAGGCAGTGAAGTTGTTAGTGAACATTTCTGTAGTTTGGAATGCAAGTAGACTTGTAATGCCTGTTGCATGTTATGCTGAAGTTAATGCAGGCTGTGATAGATACAGTAATTACAGGGATGGTAAGTAGCTGGGTGTTGATAGATAGAAGGACAGGCATACATACAGAAACATACGTTTGGACACACTTATCCATTCAAGTAAAAGGGTAAGTGTTTTAAAACTTTTGACCAGTACCCTTGACGGACACCTGTTAGTCCATAGGCCTTTAGATCAGTTGGCCTTTTGGCTGTAGATTAGTAGTGTCTAGTAGAGTCTGTGAGCTCCCTGTGTACTTAATGCCAACAGTGGGGAATTTCAACCCAGGGCCGATTGAGATTATGATATACTGCACATGACGGACGACGTTGACAATCAAAACTATAAATAATAGGGATTTTTTCGTCCCTGCTTTTGGTACAGTAAGCAGTTACCTATATGAGATTAACAAGAGCTGTTTAAGAGAAAATGAGAGGTGCAGACAGAAAAAGGAGGAAAGGGAAAGAATGAAAGAAATATCTCAGAGAGGAGAGAAATATCTCGGAGAGGAAAGAACGAGAGAGGAGAAAAATATGAAGAGAGAGAGAACTGAATGATGATGATGACAAGTGAACCATAGATAAGTAGAGAGAGACAAGTGAACAATAGAGGAGTAGAGAGAGACAAGTGAACGATATAGGAGTAGAGAGAGACAAGTGAACGATAGAGGAGTAGAGAGAGACAAGTGAACGATAGAGAAGTAGAGAGAGAAAAGTGAACCATAGCGAAGTAGAGAGAGACAAGTGAACAATAGAGGAATAGAGAGAGACAACTGAACAATAGAGAAGTAGAGAGAGAACTGAACAATAGAGGAGTAGTGAAAGACAAGTGAACGATAGAGGAGTAGAGAGACAAGTGAACATTAGAGAAGTAGAGAGAAAACTGAAGGATAGAGGAGTATAGACAGACAAGTGAACATTAGAGGACAAGTGAGAGACAAGTGAAAGATAGAGGAGTAGAGCGAGACAAGTGAAAGATAGAGGAGTAGAGCGAGACAAGTGAACGATAGAGGAGTAGAGAGAGACAACTGAACAATAGAGGAGTCGAGAGAGACAAGTGAACAAAAGAGGAATAAAGAGAGACAAGTGAAACATAGAAGAGTAGATCGAGACAAGTGAACGATAGAGAAATAGAGAGAGAGAACTGAACGATAGAGAAGAAAAGAGAGACAAGTGAACAATAGAGAAGTAGAGAGAAAACTGAACGATAGAGGAGAAGAGAGACAAGTGAACAATAGAGAAGTAGAGAGAAAACTGAACGATAGAGAAGTAGAGAGAGAACTAAACAATAGAGGAGTAGAGAGAGACAAGTGAACAATAGAGAAGTAGAGAGAGAACTGAACAATAGAGGAGTAGTGAAAGACAAGTGAACGATAGAGGAGTACAGAGACAAGTGAACATTAGAGAAGTAGAGAGAAAAAAGAACAATAGAGGAGTATAGACAGACAAGTGAACATTAGAGGACAAGTGAGAGACAAGTGAACGATAGAGGAGTAGAGAGAGACAAGTGAACGATAGAGGAGTAGAGAGAGTACTGAACAATAGAGGAGTAGAGAGAGACAAGTGAACGATAGAGGAATAGAGAGAGACAACTGAACAATAGAGGAGTCGAGAGAGACAAGTGAACAAAAGAGGAATAAAGAGAGACAAGTGAAAGATAGATGAGTAGAGCGAGACAAGTGAACAATAGAGAAGTAGAGAGAGAACTGAACGATAGAGAAGAAAAGAGAGACAAGTGAACAATAGAGAAGTAGAGAGAAAACTGAACGATAGAGGAGAAGAGAGACAAGTGAACAATAGAGAAGTAGAGAGAAAACTGAACGATAGAGGTGTATAGACAGACAAGTGAACATTAGAGGACAAGTGAGAGACAAGTGAACGATAGAGAAGTAGAGAGAGACAAGTGAACGATAGAGGAGTAGAGAGAGACAAGTGAACGATAGAGGAGTAGAGAGAGACAAGTGAACGATAGAGAAGTAGAGAGAGAACTGAACAATAGAGGTGTAGAGAGAGACAAGTGAACAATAGAGAAGTAGAGAGAGAACTGAACGATAGAGGAGTAGTGAAAGACAAGTAAACGATAGAGGAGTAGAGAGACAATTGAACGATGGAGAAGTAGAGAGAGAACTGAACAATAGAGGAGTATAGAGAGACAAATGAATGATAGAGAAGTAGAGAGACAAGTGAACAATAGAGAAGTAGAGAGAGAAGTGAATGATAGAGGAGTATAGAGAGACAAGTGAACATTAGAGGAGTGGTGAGAGACAAGTGAACGATAGAGGAGTAGAGAGAGACAAGTGAACGATAGAGGAGTAGAGAGAGAGACAAGTGAATGATAGAGGAGTAGAGAGAGACAAGTTAATGATAGAGGAGTAGGGAGGGACAAGTGAACGATAGAGGAGTAGAGAGAGACAAGTGAACGATACAGGAGTAGAGAGAGACAAGTGAACGATTGAGGATGAAAGAGAAACCACCTCTGGTTCTCCGTTTGTCACTTGACAGGGCTTCTGATCTTTTGAAATACTCATTGGTCATTTACACCTCAGCTAAATGCTCTTTTCCGCTGCATACCCACTGTAGCTAACACATCCATTTTCATTTTACGAGGCACAGTCGCCTGGAGAGGATGACTCATTTGATGTTG
Organism: Novumbra hubbsi; assembly: GCA_016801125.1. Lineage (NCBI taxonomy): Eukaryota > Metazoa > Chordata > Actinopteri > Esociformes > Umbridae > Novumbra > Novumbra hubbsi. The sequence continues at coordinate 21,064 of JACXGK010003068.1, read as the reverse complement.
CAGCAGACAATAAATCTCTGCCGTTTTATAAGGCCTCTCCAACTAGAGTTTTTCTCTTGGATTGCACTTGAGGAGGGGTTAGATGTTTGCCAAATGCACAGCAGCAGACAGGTGGTCGCCACCCTGCGGTGGAGGTTACGTTTAATCTTTCAGACATTTACGAAGGACAGTGTGACTTTTGGAATGCAACAGAAGTTGTTTCTTTCAGGGTGTAGATAGGAGAGTTTCTCATACTTGCCTGGTAAGTTGCAAGGACCATGAGGTTATGGATTGTGTACTGTGGAGCGGAATGAAGAAGACAGTTATTGTAAACAAGTCATCATGTAGAAAAACAAATGTAGGTCTTACACTTACAAACAGGGTTGTAAATGTAGATAATAATAATTAGGTTTGCTGGTCAGACATTTACGTGTATGACGACTATATTTTCATAATAAAATAGACCTTAGCACAGGTAGTGCAGCTGCAGGTGATCATAGCTGTGGATCTGGGAGTTTTGTCTGGGTGGATGTTCTTTGATCATTTTTGGCTAATATTTGGCTTACTGTATGTGAAACTGAAGCATGCACATAGTGATAATTCTCTTTATAAATGACATAAGCTGTGTAACTAAGGATTTTTTTGTGTTTTGTGATTATAACCATGAACATAACAGGATTACAGAGTAAACATATTTCTGAGGCAGCGGTGGAACGATCCCAGACTAAGACTACCTCAGGACTTTAAGTCTGACTCTCTGACGGTGGATCCCAAGATGTTCAAATGTCTTTGGAAGCCTGATCTGTTCTTTGCTAATGAGAAGAGCGCCAACTTCCATGACGTTACCCAGGAGAACATTCTTCTCTTCATCTTCCGCAATGGAGATGTCCTAATTAGCATGAGGTAAGTGATTGCTCAGTGTTGTATTTAAATATAAAATACATTATTTCGTATTTTTTTTTCCTTTCATACAATATAATGCCAACTCAATATGTATCGGCACTCTTCATGATATTGAGTAAACGCAAAAACAACATTTTCTCAAACACAAAACCTTTTACATAGTAGTATGATTTTTTGGGATAACATAGGTTTCAAATTTTAGGTACCACTCTGATGTATTTACAATAAAACCAAACAAACGGGTGTCTGTTATAAAAGACAATTCTTTTTAATCTCAGTCTACAGGACATGAATTGATGCCTTTCACTGGTTCCTGTTTCCTTGGGGTGTAGATATGACATCACATCCATGTAAAAAGTATTTGTTATTCATTACAATGGTTAAAACAGAAGAGCTTTCAGCTGAATTGAGACAGGTGGTTGTTATCTACACAGATCAAGTAAAGGATATAGTTTAAAACAAAAACACGAAACAACGTCAGGGCAATAATCTAAATGTTTTAGAAGTCAGTTGCAAATTTGTTGCAAATTTCTGCAGAAGAGTACTTGTGCATATGATGGTGTGGAAGGCAAAAAATGATCTAACAATAACAGTTTTAAAACTGCACAGTCTAGTCTACAGTCTTGTGGGGCTTTTAAATCTCACAATAAACTGTTATTTGCAAGAAGCTCTTTGGGAGGGTTGAACAAAAGAAGCCAGAGCTTAGCCAAGTATAGAAATAGAAACTTTGCCCAGGCCAAATACAATTGTAATTGTGTTTTGTGGTCAAATGCATGTTTGGCTGCTAAGGAGGACTGCCTGCAAGAAAAGCACCTGATATGTTTAGTAAAAGTGATGCTTTGAAGCTGTTTTGCTCCTGGTGGTCTAGGGGTTGTTAAGATAACTCCAAAAGTGTTCACAAAATGTTGTCAGGCTTTGCTCGAAGTGGATCAGGGCTGTTATTTACTCTAGGGGAGCCTTCACGCAATATTGATTATAAAGTTTCCATTAACTTTGGAACCTGTGTGTTTCAGAAAGATATGAGGCAACTCATTGGGGTTATTTGTGTTTGAGGAATTATTTTGTTGAATGAAAATAGAATTGAACACACATACACTCCAGCTGAGAGATCTTACCTCATCCACAACCCTTTCTATCTCACAGTGTACTTCTCTCTGCTTTACCCATGCCTAGGATTAAACCATACAAAAAAAACAGTAATGCAGTCCCAATGTTTATCTGCCCAGTCAGTCCCCTGTTCACTTGCTCGACAAGCTGTGACATTAGTTGTGTGAGAAGGGGGCACTAGCAGCTGTAAGAACTACACTATGTTGAAAGGCAGATGTTTGCTCTTCAGCTAACATTCTGCTGCTTCAGCTGCATACTCCTGTATCCATATTTGATGCATAACACGTTTTTCCATGTCAATCAGGGTTTAATAGCTCTGAGTCACACATTTTGCATTTAACGTTTTAGTCCTTTAGCTGACAGTCTCATCCAGAGCAACTTACTAGAGCAATTTGGCTTAAGTGCTTTTTCACCTTGCCGGCTCAGGGATGTTAATTCGGTTACTGGCCCAATGCCCTAACTCTTGTGTTTGTGTTGATGTTGTGTATGTTTTGTAGTTAAAATACACAGGATTGGACAAGGACATGTGGTACACTTCAATATAGTTGTACATATTTCAATGCAATATACTCAATGCTTTCATATATAAAGCCGAGGCTGGGAAATAAATAAGCACCACATGCTCCACATAGCTGAAGCTTTTTTGTGTGGGAATAACCATACTTTTTCAGTGATTCAGTGGGGTCCATTTCCCTTCAAATCGTGAAATACCAGTTGTAATTCTGCTAAATCATGTTTTTTTTGCTGTGTTGATTACAATATTGTTTTTAGATTAAATCCTGAAACCCTGGCAGCTCCCTAAATATTTTCATGAGTTAATTAAGTTCACAGCTCATTCCGGCAGTTAAGGGCATAGACATGTGGCATACAGTAGTCAGTCAGTTTAAGCAATTTAGCCTATTTTAGGGAAAAATAATTGTATTGCGGTAGGCCAAATTGAATCCGACCTTAATTTAAAGGCTTTAAAAAAAACATGATCAATTGCTAATAATGCCCACTGATATTGAGTGTTATTTGCTAAAGCGCGATGGGAAATAGTAAAGAATTAAGAAAAGCATTACTAATGACATTAGCTTAGTCATTCATGACATTAAAATTTATCGTCTATTGGTAAATTGTGTTTATTTTATTTGCATCATTGTGGTTCTGTTCACAGGTTGTCAGTCACTTTATCCTGTCCTCTGGACCTAACACTGTTTCCCATGGATACGCAGCGCTGTAAAATGCAGCTGGAAAGCTGTGAGTAAATAGCAATTACATGACCATTTATGGCATTTATTGGAGGCGGAGCTTGTAGTTGTCATTCCTGAAATAATGTAGAGGCTACATTAAAAGACCAGTTATTTAAACTAGATTGTCAATGTTTTAGTATGTATTGTCTTTACTCTCAGTATTGTGTCTGTTTACTGTCTGTTACTGTCTGTCTGTTACTATGTTGTGATGTCTTTCCTGTTTCTCCCTGTCTCATTTTATTTTATTTTATTCAGCGCTGCACTTGCCCTTCACCACTACCCAGGCCGTCATTGTAAATAAGAATTTGTTCTTAATTGACTTGCCTGGTTAGATATAAAGATAAAAGTAATGTAATCACAGTCAATTAACTATAGGATATGTAAATCAGTCTATATTTCATATTTGTTAGGGAACTAGTGTAAATGACCATTGTACATCTGATTAGTGGAGTGTAATAAATACAATTGTAAAGATTGACTTTAAATAACTTGATATATCAGTATTTATATATGCATATACTGTATATTATTAATAATAAGAATAATAAGAATAGTGATGTCAGCCTTATTATATTTTTACAATGGGTTACTGATTTTAGGACTTTGATTTTTATACACTTCCGTTAAAAAGTTTGTGGTCACTTAAAAATGTCCTTGTTTTTTAAAGAAAAAACACCTCAAATTGATCTGAAATAACATGTAAACATTGTAAATGTTTTAAAGACCATCTGGAAATGACTGACTTTTAATAAACTATCTACATAGGCGTACAGAGGCTAATAATACATCAGGCTCATGTTCCAATTACATTTTGTGTTCGCTAATTCAAGTTTTCCATTTTCAAAGCCTAATCAATAGAAAACACTCGCAATTATGTTAGCCCAGCTAAGAACTGTTCTGGTGGAGGCAATGTGATAGTCTGGGGGTGCTTTGGTGGTGGTAAAGTCAGAGATCTGTACAGTGTCAAATGGATCTTGAAGAAGCAAGGCTATCACTCCATTTTGCATGGCCATGCCATACCCTGCGGATGGTGCTTGATTAGAGCCAATTTCTTCCTACAACTGGACAATGGCACAAATCACAGATCCAAAGTATGCAAGAACTATTTAGGGAAGAAGCAGTCAGCTGGTATCCTGTTTATAATCGAGTGGCCAGCACAGTCACCGGATTTCAACCCTAATGAGCTGTTGTGGGAGCTGCTTGACCGCATGGTACGTAAGAAGTGCCTATGAAGCTAAACCGACTTGTGGGAGGTCCATGGGGACGCATTGGGTGTAATCTCCTCTGATTACCTCAACAAATTGACAACTAGAAAACCAAAGCACTGCAAGGATGTAATTGCCGCACTGATTCGAAAGCTAAGTTTGAAGGACACAAGTATTTTTTCAATAGAAAATGGTTATTGCTAACATTGTCAATGACAATATCTTTCATGTATGTTTTTATGAAAAACAAGGACATTTCTAAGTTTACCCAAACTTTCCAACGGGAGTGTGCGGTGATACATTTTGACAAGGACAATGTGTGTGGGTGTGTATGTGTGCGCATGAACCTGTGGATGCGTGTGTGTTCTTCCATCTGTCCGCGTCTACAGTTGGCTATACGACAGATGACCTGCAGTTTATGTGGCAGACGGGGGACCCTGTCCAGATGGAGGAGATCGCTCTGCCCCAGTTTGATATCAGACAGGAGGATATCGAGTATGGCAATTGCACCAAGTTCTACGCAGGCACAGGTCTGTTTTTCACCTGCATGGCTTAAACACCAGAATGGAGTGCATGTGAATGTTCTCGCGTTGTGGGGATATTTTACCCCAAATCGGTCCTTCCGATTTAGCAATCTTGGCAACGGAGGTTACAGCCAGTGCAGGATATTGTCAGATCTAGACAACGTCTCCTTGAAGCACGTCTAGACTAGCCTTTCAGGTTACCATTCAACTGGGCACATCCACCGGTCCAAGATGGGCAGCGCTGAGCCGAGTTTGGCCGGTCTATGCTGGGCCCTTAGGGCATGGTCAGTATGCCACTGCCAGGATGAATTGGGAGGCAGTGACACAGCTGGGAAACTTCGGGGACCAATGTGTTACCACTTGGTGGGGTTTGAAATAGACCATCTTGACCGATATATGTGTTTATAATTATTATTGCCCAGTATTAAACATGTTGTGGTGGGCACGTATCTGAAGTATTGTTTCCAGAGAAGTAGTATTTCACATGATCTCTGTGAGAGGATGCATCATTTACCCAAGCCTCGTCAACCCAGCCAGGGATATCTGATACATTATGCGTGTCGTAGCCCCTTTTTATTGCTGTTTATAGCCCCCGAGGTTGTGGTTGGAATCAATCCCATGGTGCAAAAACAAATGAAATGGACCCAAACTGTAGGTTGGCTCTTAACAAAGGTGCTACTACTAAATGACTTCAATGTATACCGTACCGCAACTATTTCATTGTAGAGGACTATGACTTGTTTAAATCATTTGTTTGTAATTTCAGCCACTAGTGACAATAATACACTAGTGCAGGCAATAGCCTCGCTCTGGAAGCATAGCCTTTAAGGACTATACGCCGAGACACAAACACAGCCAACTAAATGCAATAATATGGCCAAATCATTTTGCCCTGCTCAGTTATGTTCTTGCCTTGCACCCTTACATTTGGCATTGGCTGTGAGGTATTATTTATTGATTGGAAAATAAGAAATGAGCACACTGAGATATCTTTTGAACCAAGGGGCCTTTCAGTTTTGTGATTACGTGTTGCCAGCATCTGTCAGAGACGTGAATTAGGTTTTCTTTACAATATAGTGGTCTGGATTCTCCCTTTCATCCATTCATGAATTATTCCCTGTAATTGAAATGTTTACGTGGGTCAAAGCTAATGCTTAGATATTGTTTTATTAATCAACTTAAATGAGGACTACAAAGGCCGAGCTGTTACTGTGCCACTGGCTGATGAGTTGCATGGTGTCTCAACGAGCTATTAAATTAGACAGCTTGGCCCAAGTTAGTCAGAGGCTGTGTCAGTACTCATTTCCTGGTGTCATTGTGCTCCAGCGACTTCCTCTGGCAGGCCACGCCCCCCGCAATCTGAGGTCATAGGATGAATGAGATCGCTTTAACAAGCCTTGACCCACATGACACAGGGCCCCCAGCAGCAGAGCATATAGGTGATGTAGAAAGGCTGGAGCTGGGGAACCTCTTCAGGTCTTAAAGCCTGTGTCATCTATCTTTCTCTTTCTTCATACAGTTGGTTTGAGAATGTTTGGAGTGCTATAAAGGCAAGGGCATTCACTGTTGCATTATTTCAATTTCTCTAAGCGAGCTGGTGCACGTTATTTGAAAGAATATTACAACTTTTCAAAACCTCGGTCCACCAAGTGGAATCGGGAGTCAATGGTTTAAACTGTAGCCAGTAAAGAGTGGAGTGAAAACCAAAGAGAGGCATATTTTAATAAAGATACTTCCCAAGCCGATAAGGTGGCATTAAAACAGTGAACTTGCGGCTCGTCTTAGAAGTGAGTCACCATGGTTATTCATCAAGGCCAGCAGCAGAGAATTATCAGAAAGGGAGAGCGCGGAAGCTGACAGAACGGAATATGCCACCATCTGCCCCTCCCCCTTTCTGTTGGGCTTCTGAAGGAATAATCTAAGAGGAAGTAGCCTGCGGTGGGAGACGTGGGAGGTGATACTCTTCCTCCCAGCTCGTCCTGAGCTACACTCTTGGAAAATATTCAATTGTTCATTTTCATGAATCTGTAGTAGTTATCATAATATAGGTATGTGTGTGTGCATGACCGTATTTACACACACACACACACACAGAATGATATATTTTTGGCCACAGTGATATCTATGTCTGTAAGTTGAAATTCACCATTTCATCTCACTATATCGCCATAAACTGTGCAAAAGTGTTAGACACCTGAAAGTTGAACTAAGGCCATTGAAGTGTGTAGTTAGTGTTTTAATAAATATATAAAAACCATATACATATATATATATATTAATACATTCATATTTTATTCTTGTATCCAAATAAATACTATCCAAATAAATAAGTGGTTTGACTTTTGCACAGCACTGTATGTCAGTAGCAAATGATCATCAACATCATGTTATTCCTACTGAGCTATAAAATGTCCATTGCCATATTGTCACCTTATAGCCAACATTATAATAACCAAATTATAAAAAAAATACTTTTATTCATGTTGACACTACAAGTAGCACTTTTTAGTTTGTAAATGTACACATTTATGCTTATCTTAAACCAAACCTAATCTTACTTGTGGTCCAGCCCTGCTCCAACACACTCTTTTCTTCTTCAGGATACTACACATGCGTGGAGGTCATCTTCACCCTTAGGAGGCAGGTTGGGTTCTACATGATGGGTGTCTACGCTCCCACACTCCTCATTGTGGTCCTGTCCTGGCTCTCCTTCTGGATAAACCCTGATGCCAGCGCCGCCCGGGTCCCTCTGGGTAATGTTAGAGGCTGTAGGGCTTGCAGGGTCCCTCTGGATAACGTTAGAGCCTGGAGGGGTCCCTCTGGGTAATGTTAGAGCCTGGTGGGGTCCCTCTGGGTAACGTTAGAGCCTGGAGGGCTTCCAGGGTCCCTCTGTGAAACGTTAGAGCCTGTAGGGCTTCCTGGGTCTCTCTGGGTAACGTTAAAGGCTGGAGGGCTTCTGGGTAACATTAGAGCCTGGAGGGGTCCCTCTGGATAATGTTAGAGGCTGTAAGGCTTGCAGGGTCCCTCTGGATAACGTTAGAGCCTGTAGGGCTTCCTGGGTCTCTCTGGGTTGCGTTAAAGCCTGGAGGGCTTCTGGGTAACGTTAGAGCCTGGAGGGGTCCCTATGGGTAACATTAGAGCCTGGAGGGCTTCCAGGGTCCCTCTGGGTAATGTTAGAGCCTGGAGGGGTTCCTCTGGGTAACATTAGAGCCTGGAGAGCTTCCATGCTCCCTCTGGGTAACATTAGAGGCTATTGGACCTCCAGGGTCCCTCTTGGTATCTTTTAAGGCTGTAGGGCTGCCAGGGTCCCTCTGGGTAGAATTAGAGGATGTAGGGCTTCCCAATGCACATACATTGATAGGTTGACATTGAGGCTCCACATAGTGTTTGGATAATAAACCAATTAAGGAACAAGTGCATTGCTAAATTAGCATTGGCAATGTGATCACTACAGACATTTTTTGTGGGATATTAGCAGAAAATTTGACATTAGGATGTTTTTAGACAATTCACTTGGTTCGCAATATTTGTGTACTGCAACCAATCCTTCCCGGTTGTACTGACTGGGGAGGCTGTCCCTAGTTGGAGCAAATTACCAGGCTCTGTTATATTATGTTATAAGGTATAATGAGGAATAAAAAATGTGAAGTGCACCAACTAATCTGTTCTGTTACATCACTTACAATTTGAATGAACATTTATCAAGGAAGTGATTTCATCCCAATATGAGGCAGCGGTTAGGATTGCACCCATGATTTTTACAGTCACATTATAGTTTACTTTTGAAACCCCTATCCTGCTTTAATCTGAATGAAGTGATCCTATATACTACATATAAATTAAGACTCAAAATCCAACCCGAATAATGCCCTTTTCCAGTCTTGATTCACAACTTTAAATTGTTAAAAAAACATTATGTTGTTTAATTAGGATTTTGAAGCTAGTCTGCATGATTAATTCATTAGCTGCTGCCTAATATGGCCATCTGTTTGACATGGCTGAATGGTGACATCAGAGTGCTTTCCACTTATTCATATAGCTACTCCACTCAGCCTTGTTACTGTCTTAACTGTCTGGCTGACTGCCAGGGCACTGTGATTAGAAATGGGCCTATTCAGTCGATTCAACAACGTCCCATACATGATACATAATGTACTCAACCAATAAGGCCGCAGGGGTTGGGGTATATGGTCGATATATCACGTCTAAGGGCAGTTCTTATGGTAGTAGCCCTTGGCCATTGTATATTGTGTATATACATCAAACCCTAAAGGCGCATAATTGTTTTAGAAACCAGTTACAAACGTAGTTAGAGCAGTACAAAGTAATTTGCTGTCATACAAGGGCTGAACAGTCTCATATATCACAGCTTTAAGCCAATCAGCCCCGGGTTTCAGATGGTTTCGAATTGCATATATTGTTTAGTGTCGGTAACTCACATGATCCATGTCAACCTTTCACGCGTAACGACATAATGTCATCCAGTCTTGTGGGAATGAACATATCAATGTGGTGGATATCCTGTTATTCCACCCCTCCCATCACATCGTCACGACTACCTCTTCCTCTGTTTTTCCTCAGCTGTTAGTCACTTTCATCCCATTTCTCCAGCTCACCTCATGACACCTCAGTGGTTGGGTTCAGCACAGGTCAGTCATCTCCTCTGGGGGCTCACCTCATGACACCTCAGTGGTTGGGTTCAGCACAGGTCAGTCATCTCCTGCATGTGGAACCATTGCCATGTGACATTCATTCATTCATGTTTTTGCGTGTGTTAGTAGTCATGTGATAAAATGTTTGGATCACTTCCCACTGTGTTTGTCAGTGTCAGAGTAACTTTGCTGGACAATGCATTTAGGGCCAAGCCTCCATAAACAAAGTTTCAACAGACCCAAAAGTGTTATGAACAAAATGCGTACAAAAGGTGTACATGCTGGGATTGAATGGATTTTCTTGTGGCTTGGTAATCATTTGACATAAGAACTTCAGGTTTTTTTTTAAGCATTTCTACCCAAAGTGGCTCTCAGAGGTATTCACACCCTTGGACACATTTTATTTATTATTATACTTGAATGATGAATAATAAATTGAATTACAAGTTTTTGCCATTGTTCAAAATGTGAAAAAGAAAATCTACAAATTGGTCTAAATTCATTACAAATGCAAAAGAGTAAATAATTCTGTATTCAAACCATTGTGTCAAAGTCTGTTTGAATAAGTCTCTACAGCAGTTGTTGCTCATTCTCAAGCTTTTCAAGCTAATTTGTTCTAGCTCCGGAAAGTTGAATGGGGACCTTTGGTGAACAGCATTTTTCAACACTTTACACATTACCTCAATTGGATTGAGGTCCGTTCTTTGACTGGGCTACTCCAGGACTTCAGTGTGGCTTTGGCTGTATATTTGATGTTGTTGTCTAGCTGGAAGATTATTCGTCACACAAGTTCCTGGTCTCTTACAGACTTTCTGCACCCATTTTCTACTCTATTATTCACAATCTTTCAAGGCCCTGACAAAGAGAAACATTCCCATAGCATGATGCTGCCACCATCAGTGCTTTAAGGTAGGGATGGCGTTCTCAGAATGTGTTGTGGCAGATATTCTTCTTTCACTTCTCTAAGTCTCCTACATGCATTTGGCATGAGTTGCATATTTTTGCTACTCTCCCATGAAGGCCATGTTGGTGAAGCACCCGGAATATTGTTGCAGACTTTTGCAATTTAGAACCCTTTGCTGATTACTTTTGTCACTTTGACAGTATTAATATTATTTCTCAGTTTGGATCAGTGGCAAATATTCCTCATTAAATTTGATTTCATTGGTGTAAATGTGAAGAATAAAATGGAAAGTCCAAGGGGGTGTTGACTTTCGAGAGCTACAGTAGTCATGTAAATATATGCATAGATTTATTGCCTAATCAGAGAGAAATACCAAGGAAATAGTGAATTCCACGCTTAATCACTTGAATGAGAGATGTATAGGAGGATTCATGGATTTATAATAGGTCTCCAGTACTGTATATCCTGTGATATTGGTTTCAGCGTGAGCGTTTTTATTACTATTGCCTAGTCTAGGTGATTTATACATTATTCCATAATGTACATTGAGAGCATTAAATTACAGCTTCCAACTTGCCACTCATCTAGTTCAGATCAAAACGAATACTACGTTCGTTAAGATCTAAAGTTGACTCTCCCTGTGTGCTTTTCACGTTGGGCAGTGCAGAACACAGGGGGCCTAAATAATAAAACGCCTCTAGAAGAATCCTCAATGTTAAGCCTTGCTCCCTTCCAGATGTAGCTGACCCCTGTCTCTCCTTGCCGCCCTACCAGGGATCCTGTCCGTGCTTTCCCTGTCTTCGGAGTGCACTTCCCTGGCCTCGGAGCTGCCCAAGGTGTCTTATGTGAAGGCCATCGACATCTGGCTGATCGCCTGCCTGCTGTTTGGCTTCGCCTCGCTGGTGGAGTATGCGGTGGTGCAAGTCATGCTCAACAACCCCAAGCGCATTGAGGCAGAGAAGGCCAAAATGGCCTCCAAGGAGAAGGCCGAGGGCAAGGAGAAGGTGGTGGGCAAGAACAACACTGTGAATGGCACCAGCGGGACGCCTTGTCATGTCAGCACCCTGCAGGTGGGTGAGGGTGAGGGTGGGGGTCGGCAGATGCTGTTTGTGGCGTGGGGTGTGTCGGGCGTCTGTGGTGAGAAAAACGTTGGCCCGGGACAACACTGATCGAACGCCAACATGAGGTGGTCACTGAGCAAACGCTTGTGTCCGTTTGTGTTTCCAGTTCCCCAGCCCTACGCCTTGTTCAATGACAAGTGGACCGCATTGGCAGGAAAGGATAGTCATCTAGATGCTAAATAGATAAACGATAAAGTCTGTTATAAACGCTAACAGTATCTGTGCTCTTATCTTGCACTTAGGTACATATTTCCCTTGTGAAATGTCTTTTCCGTCATAGCCCACACTATAATAATTAAGTGAGATAGTAATAGTGTTAGTCAAGACTTTAGTCACGACTTGCCAAGGATTCTTTACAGAGTATCAGGACGATTGTGCTTAAAGCTTTGCAAGAAGATTACAACAGTGTGTAGAGATCAAATGCGGTCTGTCATTAGACATTAATCAAATGAACGACTATATAATGAGCTTAATGGCTGGAGCACGATGAAAATTTGCTAAATAGTTAGTTTCTAATTTGCCCTCTAGCCTTGAGGCAAGGTGCTGATTAGGTTATTCTCAGAAGCTACTGTGACATTAGATTGGAGCCCCTTGGTCTGTGAATGACAATGTCAATTTGGACCTCACCAATACCTCACAATCCCCAAACATTTGCAATGACACTCTTGGTGGATTTCAGATCTTCACTATCCCAGAAGATCTTTACTATCCTAGAAGACAAACTCTCCTAGCTGAACATTTCTGGCACCTTCTGCAACATCCAATAGGACACATCATGTAACAACAGTTATTCACATTTTCATGTACATGTTACATACCTCATGTATGTTTGAGCATTCCGGTCACATTATCTTTTTTCAGCTTTGCATGCCAGTTATAAATTTAGGACCACAAATTGGACTGATAAAGGATTTTAGAGAGCAGTGCACTCCCCTGACACAAACAACCGACTGCACACCTGAAACTCATTTTGAATGCGTGGTGGAGATATGTCTGAGACAGGGCGAGGTCACTTTTCTTCATGGTGGGTTCACCTTTAAAGAACAATGCGTTTTTGCCGGGGCTAGGCAATAATACAGCCATCTGGTGACAGAGACCAGACAGAAGTATGCCCACGCCCAAACTGTTATTAAGGGCAAACTTGGCCTTCTTTAGCCAACAAGAAAGTTGCCAAAAATTCCCTGTGTCCTGATCACAAAAGCAAATGGCAGAAATAGGCATTTCATAAATGTTTCCCCTATGCGTTGTGCACACAAGCACAGATTGCTCTGTTTTAAAGACCTCATGTCACACCAGCTGAATGGAGCTGAGCTGCCTCAATACTACACACTCAGGACAGAACAAGGAAGTTACTGCTTTATTAAAATGTGTTCATTATGATAAAATATGACAGTAGCTAGCAGTCTATTTTTGGTTGTATTCTACTAGCTAGTGAGCTTCTCTTTTGTAATATGAAATGGCTGGCTCAGGTTTGACTAGATTTAACCGACATCTGTTTGTTTACATTTTAAAAACGAGTAATACCTTCGGAGCCATAAATCGCATTATTATGATCTAGGGATTAAAAGAACTTCACTTAGTATTTATACATATTTGTATTTTGTACACATAAATCTATTGCAACGGAATGTCTATTCCCCAAACACAGAATTGACATACCAGCTCTGTAACATAAAGATTCTCAAGTCTGCCACTGTCCACGGGCGCCATCAAAAGATAATGGATGCGTTAATTGTGCATCTGTTTGTTTCCTATATATATATATATTTTAACATCCATCTGTCATCATCCCCTTATGGCTGCCTATCCTGTGCCAATCACAGTGCATATCGTAAGCAAGATCAGAAACCGAGGACTGTCTCTGAGGTTGGAAACCTGAGAACTTATGGCTGCGTAGAGAAAGCGCGGCTGAGCCAGGGTCCCCAGATAGACTGTGGGCATGCAGCAGCATTTGAGTGTTCACCCACACTAGGCCCATGTGGCCAACGGGATGGAACTGTGTGTCGTTTGGTATGACAGAAACGGGACGGGTTGACCTAACACCACTGTCCACTTCCCTCTGGCTCCACATCAACGATCGGCATTATCCGGCATCTGTGGTAATAAGGGGGAAGGAGAAAGTAATGTTTTGTGGACTTACGGACTTCGGTTGAACTGGTTGATAATAGGAAAGCTGCCGTTAGTTGAAAGTCTGGAGGATGGAGAGACTGGATGGAAGTGTTTAGAACAATAGACCTGATGTTCAGAGTTGACTGATAAAACCTAAAACGACCTAAATGACTGCCAAAATGTTCACTGCTGTTCACCACGAACCCCTTGGAACTCCTATAAAACTTCTTTCAGTGCGGTGTGACTGAGGGCTGGGTACTCTCAGCAAAAAAGACTGCTTTCCGTTTCAACAAAGTTGGATTAACTAGCTTTCCGTTTCTTAGGTGGCTGAGACCCGGTGCAAAAAGGTGTGCACCTCCAAGTCAGACCTACGGACCAATGACTTCAGCATCGTGGGCTCACTGCCTCGGGACTTTGAGCTCTCAAACTTTGACTGCTACGGGAAGCCCATCGCCTTACCGCACGGTCTGAGCAAAAGCCAAGCCAAGGCCAAAAAAACACCGCCGCCCAAGCCTGTCATTCCCTCCGCTGCGAAGCGGGTTGACCTCTATGCCCGGGCCCTCTTTCCCTTCTCCTTCCTCTTCTTCAACGTCATTTACTGGTCTGTTTACCTGTGATCGGGATGAATTGTCAGGAGTTTTGGCACGGTCCGACCACGTTTTCTACTCTCTTCTTGTGATCATCTCGTATTTTGATCCATCCTTTCTTGTTGAGTTGTTCATTCGTTTCTCTATTTGTATTGACCTATGTATAGTTAGTAATCATTATTATTATTATTATCGGCAACTCTAAAAAAAATCTGTCATTCATGATTTCATGGTTGTTGGCGCTAGGAACAGCGGAAAAGCATCCCAGGTGAATGGAATATAAATTATTTTACAATTTTAATAAAGAATTAATTCAAATAAAATTTAAATTTAAATTATGTTAAGAATGATGTATGGCATATAAAGTATATTATCAAATAGAAATGGATACCAAAAATGATGTATTAACAATATTGTAAATACCCAGGTGCTCTGCTTATTGCGAGAGATACCTCTTTGCCACAAACTTGGTTGCAAGTTTGATAAGATGGTATTGGCACCAAGTTTGATAAGATGGTATTGGCACCAAGTTTACAATTGCATGTAAAAAAAAAATGACCTATATGAATATTAATAAAGCATATTATATCTATTAAAGTATATTAACGTTATGATATTATTCTTCTCTCCAAGTCTCTTGTGGATATGTGAAACACCATGCCCTTGTTCAGATGGTTATATGGCATTGCCCTTACAAGAATAGTAACTTTTATTATCTCACTACATATACCACGTTTGAAAGGGTTTACAAACTGATCATGTACAGGTGTGATGTACAAGTTTACAATTTACAACTAAACCAATAAATGTTTCTTTGACTCACAACATATGCATTTGTTATTTGTTTTATTTGTCTGCAACTTTTCCATCATTGCGCACATTTCATAATAAGAATGAGATTGAACTTATATTGAAAGACCAACTCATAGCTGATGAAAATAAACTCAAGGATTTTGCCTGATATCCGGAACACAATCCCCTTCCCTTAAATTATTTACAAGGTATCAAAAGATCAACATCTCCAAATAAAAACACTCCTGGAAGATCATATGATTGATTCATAGGGAAATATCCATCTATCTACCTCCTCCATAGCTGTGTCTGACCTGCACATTAAGCAAGCCACACAGCTGGTTCCACTGAAATAGGCTTGACCCGCTCCTAGTCCCCCAACACGCTAATAATTAAGCATGGCCTACCATTGCAGGACTCCTCAATACGAAGGATGTCTTTGACTTAATGAACCGAGACGCATGCTGACCTCATGTCATCACAAATGACCCATATATGCAAATGACATGCTACGGGTGGAAAGAAGTGAATATAAATATACTGTTTATTGTTATTTTTTAAATACAGTACAACAATGACTTGTTCATCCCTAATAAATAAAGGAAGATACAAATATATTGTGACTTCTTTCCAGTTGCTGTCATGGTAACAGACATTATGAAGGGAAGAGATCAGTGGTCACTGTTGGCTACCATTTTTGCAGACGGATGTTTCTGGAATGAGGACACATGCCAGATATTTAAACCAAAAAGAATTGTGTAACAAAAATGACTTATTAGATTTAAAGAATCACTGTAGATGCAGATATTGTGATATCAGTCTGTACATGCCATGTTACTTAAGGGCAAAATATGGTGGGTTTATTGATTTTGTAAAAAGTCTATAGGTTTGTCGTTAATATTGACTTATTCGCACAGTCGGCCCCTTTTTACTTCATTTTAAAAGCCTCAGAGAATGATTTGGAGCTCTGCAGTGCACACTAGGGGATTTTGTCTAGCTTTTAATATCAATGGCTAGAGGAGGTGAATGCACACACGTTTTAAGGATCTAGAACGTTCCTGTAGAGCAGAAAATACACAAGTGATGCACTGGGAATATGTAGTCAAAATCCACCGAGATGAATGTAAACCAGACGTGTACGTTTTTATCAGTGCTTTTTGAGTTTATCAAGTAGCGATTGTAAAATCACCATATTACTTAAGATATATCTTGTTAAAATGGCGCTGTGGTGTTAGCATACATATGCCAGAAAATCAACAAGCAATGTGTAAGCTTTATCACAGATCTCCTGCTGTTGTAACACAGCTGTGTAAGCTTTATCACAGACCTCCTGCTGTTGTAACACAGCTATATAAGCTTTATCACAGGTCTCCTGCTGTTGTAACATACTATATAAGGTTTATCACAGACCTCCTGCTGTTGTAACACAGCTGTATAAGCTTTATCACAGGCCTCCTGCTGTTGTAACACAGCTGTATAACATTTATCACAGGCCTCCTGCTGCTATAGCAATGCTGTTTGTCATAAATCAAAGGCAGACTACTGATAGAACATGACCTCTGACAACCCACCCACCCCCCAATTTATCAAAGACGGATGCCTCCATCTTCATCACCCGAGTAACCAACCAACCTAGATTATGTTGTGGAGAATGGTACCCTTTTTCTTGCCGAAAAAATCGGTCATAAAACCATGCTCGTTCACAGAGCAACCTGCCCATGTTGGTCTGCAGTACAGCCGGCATTCAAGCATCGAACACACTTTTATACGGCATGGTTATACAATGATCTAAGGCCTTCCCATTATGCTAATCTATAGACGGACCCTTACCTGGCCTTCCACGATTGTTTCACAACCCTCTGGGCTCCGCCTCTCAGGAGACTGGATCTATCATTGTACTGATCAGGGGAACAGCAGTGGATCTATCATTGTACTGATCAGGGGAACAGCAGTGGATCTAGGGCAAGAGTGCAAATGAGAGGATGCACCCGCTGTCCTTGTCGCACACACAGAGAAACAAACCGTGTACCTTATTGTTCATCAACCTCTCTTTCTTGGCAATCAATATGCAAGAAGCAGACAGACCTGTTGGGAAAAATAATACATGAGGCCTTAGGCTTTAGAGAACTGGTGAAATGTTTCATTAATTTAACACCCTGTTGGAGCCATACTTAACTTTATATTGTTTAGCCCTGAGAAAGATTAGAATGTATAGAGAGAACATAGATTATTGCTTGGATTAGTATGCAATAGTTTGTGAATCAGAACGTTAATGTATGTTTTCCGGTTTAGGGTGAATTCTACGTCAGCCACGGGAGGTGCCTATATAATTAGGGAAAATTGCGGAACCAGGGCGAGAGAATCCTGGTTAGACGGGGTAGCGGAACAGTTTTTTGACCGCAAACAGAAACTCAAACAGAATAGAAACGAACAAGCACATACTATTGCATACTAAAGGAAGTAATTGTTATTTGTATATTTTTTCTATTTGATAGCGACGGGGAATACCTTTGTTGAATGTTTAAGCGTAATAAATGCTATCTTGTTTTGACTTCTAACTCTGGATCTCCGCGTTATTTCGGATTGTCATTAACCCCGCTCCGACTTGGACAGTGGCTATTTCAAAGGGAAAAGTTTTGTTTCTTTGTTACCATCAAATGACAATAAGCTGCTACAACACGCCCAATTAATATAAAAGTGATTACATGATATATATATATATATATATAAGATATAGTATATATAGTAACTGAATAAAATAAAGGTTAAGCTCCTACTTTGCATTTGAACTAGGCTGTGTGTTTCACTTAATGAAACTGCTCCATTCAAGTTCGCTCCATATAATCCCAATTGACCCATTTCAGGGCATCAGTAAGTTATTTTTTTCAAAGGTCACAGTTAATTCAGAATCATTTTTTAAATGTCCACGCTCTTGGGGCCATTGCAACTGAAGTGCAGGACGCAGGTAACTGAAAGTGTGTTCAAGTGTGTTTAATTGTAACTTCCTGTAAAGGAATCAGGTTGTGAGTGGCACAGTGGTGGGCTTGGGCTGAGCAGACTGAACCAATTGCCAAACAGTCCATGACTCTTCTCTCGGTTGCCAGGAGTGATGAAGTTAGTTCTACTCAGGCATGAGATCGAGGAAACAGAGGGGTGAAGGAAGGAGTGTCGAGGGGGTTGGAGTGAATGGGAATAGAGGGGGAGGAGGAGATAACAAATAGTAATAAAAGTGAGAAAGAAACAGGAATAAATGAAATACCCTTTGGGAATGCTGGGAGGGCTATAAAATATGAAATATCTCTACCATTCACTGAAGAGATAAATAGAAAATAGCCTTCTAGGAAGCTGGAAGGGCTATGAAGGATGTAAACAGTGCTAACCTTCTCCCATCACAGTATTGTATGCCCCCTTCAATTTTTAGATAAGGCCCTTACAATTGATTCACACACACTAATCGTTAAAAACAAGTTATTTTATATATATGCATGCTGATCGTTATAGTTAATCTCTAATCTGCATACTTGAGTACCATTAAAATTCCAAGAACACAATGAGTATTACAAACAAACAGTATTACACAATGTCAGACCAGAGACCATCGGTTTTAAATGTTACATGTCATCATATGCAGTGGAATTCTACATGGTTGGACTTCCTTAAGAGAGAGCAGCAGTCACATCCGGAATCTGAAATAATCAAATTGAAAAGATGGGAAATGATATGAGATGGGTAAGAAAAGCAAGCCACTGCTCGCTCGTTAATGCATGCATTTACAATAAAAAAATAAATCAAGGTTTACCATTAAAAGTGAGCAAAAAGCAGCTTGCAATATTGAAACAGGAATCCATATTGAATCAGGATATCCCATTGATTCTTTCACTACAAATACATTTAAGGAGGAGTCACATTGAAATGTCCAAGCTCATCCAAACACACAGTGGTTTTGGTCTCACGGCCCTCCTGGTACAAATGCTTTGTTGCCGCTTGGTGTTTGACCCATGCTCATGGAATACCACCATGTTTAGAGGTCTTAAGGGCGTCTCGAATTACTGCACTCCAGCGACTCCTTGTGGTAGGCTCAGGTGTCTGTAAGTCACCAATTTAGCATACCCCATAATGGTTCACCTCAAGTAGATATTGTGTAATCTTTCCCTAGAGTGTATAATAAACCTAGATGTTGTGTACCAACAGGAGCACCTTTAAACCAAGTAAAAAGCTGGACAAATGTTAATGTACAAATTCTAATTTATTTTCTTATGTTTCAAGTCAACCTAAAAAGTGGTTTCCCTTAATTTGTACCTAACATATGCAGTTGTTTTACACTGATCTCAATATTAAGACTGAAGGCAAACCAATTTGTAAATGTAGGACCCTTGTAAGAATGATATGCTTGATTATAATTAGGCTGAATGTGAAAACTAATCTTATAGCTCTGGAAAGAATGAACCAACAACTGCTCGTTTCCTTTCCAAAAAAGTTGAAAATAAAATGAAAGTGAGGAACAGAAGGGTCTATCCTGCAGTGGCCTCTTAAACTGAACCCTTCTGTTCCCAATCAAAATGTTCCTTTTCAACTTTTTTGGAATGGAATGAAAAAATAGTGGTCTCTTAATTTTTAAAGTAGTTTATCTAAAGCATGTGAGCATCACACACAACAACTTCCTGTTTCTAAAAACTCAGCGACTGCACCCAGGTGTTGAATGTGTCTATCCCAAAAACTAATTCCATCAATTGTTTGGAAGCAGATAATACCTCAAATTGAGGTTTATTTCATAATTTTTACATTATAATTACCTTGCTGTGACTTGTGACCTCAATACACGCGATGCGCTAAGGCCCGATACTAAAAGATTCAGATGATTGTGACAACACTATCCAAATAACATGGACGTTTCTATAAATAACCCATAGGGCTATTTTTCTACCCAATGGGAGTTGATGCATCTTGTTAAAACCTTAATATTTACTTTTTAAATTAGTTAAAGAAAGTCCCACAACATTACTATGTCTGGCTACTATTGCTGATGGTGTCAATGGATTCCAGGTTTGAAGTTCAAACTACAATCTCTTTTATAAAGTGTATAAGGTCACAAATGTAATTTGTCCTAGATCAGCAATGTACTACCAACACTTCACATATGGCTTTTGCATATTCCTCAGTACGTTCTTATCTTGCTTTCTGCTTCAAACGGTTTCTTCTTAAGCCGACATCATCACACAGCCTCTATTCTCTATGTTCTTGTGAAGGTTCTTGGGCTTAACCGTGTAATATCAACGTGCAGCAACAAGCCTCAGGGAGCTGGAACACTATGATAGAAAAACAACCGCTACAGAAGCTCATTTTACCATCACTACTGTACTGCAACTGTCCAATGTTTTTATCTGTACATATCCTGTGTATATGTATTTCATATACACAGGATGTAAACAAACATATTCTTACTTGCAGGTCCTTGCTTATGGTTTTGTCTTGATTTTTTTTTTTACATCAAATAGGATTTTTAAATAGATTTTTAAATTGATAGGATTTTGACCATTTGGAAATGGTCAAAAGGTCAATGACTGACTTGAAATTCAGTTGTCTGTCAAGCAATTGGGTTTAACGCATAAATGTAGTACAAACATATGATTATTACTACAGTCTACGATGGAACCAAATCATATACTCAGTAATACAGTACAGACATAATCATTCTTTATTCTTAATTTTTTTCTATCACTGCTGGCACTGAAATGCATCCAAAGAGGAACTCTAGTTAACTCTTTCAACACCTAATTACGCTTCTACGCTTCAGCACCTCTATTAACACCTACCTACACCTCTACACATCAGCGCCTCTATTATCATCTACCTACACCTCTACACACCAGCACCTCTATTAACAACTACTTACACCTCTACACACCAGCACCTCTATTAACTCCTACTTACACCTCTACACACCAGCAC